>APFE031229212.1:0-58362 GCA_000404065.3 Pinus taeda | reverse complement strand
ATTTAACTTATATTAATATATAGCATTTAATTATTAAATCACTTTAACTTATATGGATATGAAAAATGGGTTGTTACATACACTCCCCCTTCGGAAAACTTCGTCCTGAAGTTAGAGTTTAGGCTTAGGGTTTTATAGACAATTCCGGCTCCTTCCAAGTTCCCAAGCTAATCTAAAATCAACCTATCCTTCCTAATCTCTTCCGCTCCCATCCTATCTATCCTCTATTGGAGTATGCCATGACGTCAGTTTCACTAACTCAACCATGCATAAACCCTAAGGCGACAGCGTCGGTTGTACCGACCTGATTCCCAGTAGGCATCCGGCAGTCATCATCACACGTCTAGGGGAGCGTGACTCGCACAGTCCTCCCATGACCCCAGGGTTGGAGGATAAACGGTGGGCAACACCTCCACCCCTCCCAGTAGACTTAGGGGGAACACCCTATCATAGAATTACTTGGAGCTTTAATTGTTCTGAGGTTCTGTCATCACGTGGTTTTCCAGTAATCGATTCAGCTTTACTTTACCTGCAATTATACACTCACTCATGCATTCGGAAAATGTGTATTAGCATATTCAAACAACCCATGTATTATTTAGTATAACATATTTTACCATTTTCTATGCATGTCCTTTGAATTCTATCTGAAAATGTAGTTATTCCCCGAGTTCTATTGATCATTTTTGACATGTAAAAATAAAACAAGTTACAATATCTAAATTTCCTTTAGAAGTAAAACCATTTAACTCACTTAACTTTCCTTTGGCAACTATTATTTAAGAAAATGAACCACATATATCGTTTGGTATCCACGTACCAGAAAAATTTAAACATAAATTATGTCATACAATCTTTATAATCATTCAAAATGGTTCTGGTTCTTTGATTGCAATGAAAGTAAAATATACACAAAACATAGTTTAAAATCCTTCAAAATTGACATAGTCTAGGGTATTTTTGACATATGTCCTCTGTATCTTCCCAAGTTGCGGATCCAGGACTATACTTGTCCCATTGGACCTTAACTTGGTCCACCAGGCAGTTCCTGAGCTGTCGAACCCTACGTTCCAGAATACGTAAAGGTTCGACCGATATTACTCCCTCGTCCGATACCTGCAATTCCTTCCATTGAAGGTTATGAGATAGATCAGCTATATAATGTCTTAATACAGAAACATGAAATACATTATGAATTTTATGCAGGTGAGGTGGCAGGGCAAGACGATAGGCAACAGGTCCCACTCTTTCCATGACTTTAAATGGCCCAATAAATCTGGGCGATAACTTTGTCCCTTTTCCGAATCGAATAGTACTTTTATTTGGCTTGATGCGGATAAAAACCTGATCCCCTACTTCATACCGCCTATCAGTTCTGTGAGCGTCAGCATAACTCTTCTGTCTATCCTGAGCTTCCTTTAATCGCTACCTAATTTGCCTTACCTGCGCTTCCATTTCATGGATTAATTCAGGTCCTATGATTACTCGATCTTCTAACCGGTCCCAACTTAACGGTGTCCTGCAAGGTCGGCCGTATAAAGCTTCAAATGGAGGCATCCCAATCGAGCTGTGGTAACTGTTGTTGTATGCGAATTCCACTAAGGGTAAATACCTTTCCCAGTGTGATTGTTGATCCATTACATACATCCGCAACATGTCTTCAAGCACTTGATTTACCCTTTCAGTCTGCCCGTCAGTCTCAGGATGGTAAGCAGTGCTTAAATTCAGCTGAGTACCTAAGGTTGTTTGCATGCAAGTCCAGAACCTCGAAGTGAATCGAGAATCTCTATCGGATATAATCTTTTTAGGTACTCCATGAAATCTGATAATTTCATTTATGAATACTCGAGCTACGTCAGCAACATCATAAGTGTCTCTCACGGGAATGAAATGGGCGCTTTTTGTTAATTTATCCACCACTACCAAGATGGCATTGTGTCTTTGAGAAGTAAGAGGTAGACCAGTGATAAAGTCCATAGAAATGGTCTCCCATTTAGACATTGGAATGTCGTGGGGTTGTAAGAGGCCCGCTGGGTGACAATGATCGGCCTTTACTTGCTGACATTCCAAACATTTTGCAACAAATTGAGTGATATCGCGCTTCATACCTGACCAAAAGAAGAGCTTCTTAGTGTCCGCATACATTTTCCCTACTCCAGGATGAGCACAATAAACTGCCCTGTGGGCTTCCCTGAGAATGGTATCCCGAATATCTTTATCATCAGGAATATACATCCTCCCGTGGAATCGTAAGATCCCATCGTGTTCTAGTACATATCCCTCAAATTTAGATTCTTTTACCCTGTTACCTTCAAGACTTGCTCTTACTTTTAAATACCAGCTGTCCTTTATAAGTTGATCCAGTACTCGCTGTCTTAAGTCTACTTTAATGGGTATGAGAGAAAATATCCGAGGTCTTCTGCTTAAAGCATCTGCCACGACATTTTCTTTTCCTTTAATGTATGATATCCCGAAGTCATATTCACTTAAAAATTCACTCCATCGTCGTTGCCTTGCATTTAAGTCTCTTTGGGTGAACAAATATTGTAGACTTTGATGGTCGCTTTTAAGTGTAAAACTTTGTCCCACCAGATAGTGTCTCCAAATCTTTAAAGCTAATACTACAGCTGCTAATTCTAAATCGTGAGTAGCGTAGAGTTCTTCATGAGGTTTTAACTTCCTGGAAGCATATGCTATTACTCCCCTATCCTGCATCAATACTGCACCCAGTCCCTGCTTGGATGCATCAGTGCATACTGTAAAATCTTTGTCCATGTCCGGGACTCTTAGAATTGGCGCACTGGTGAGTAGTCTTTTGAGTTCGGAGAATGAATTACTGCATTCCTCAGTCCATTCATACCTAATACCTTTCCGCTGAAGAGTTGTAATTGGCTTGGCGATTTTGGAGAACCCCTCTACAAATCTCTGGTAATACCCGGCCAAACCCATAAAGCTTCGAATCTCATGAGCATTTCTCGGTATTGGCCAATCCATGATCGCTTTTACTTTCTCAGGGTCTACCGAAATCCCTTCACCTGAAATGATGTGCCCCAAATAATGAATCCTTTCCTGAAAGAATGAACACTTCGATAGTTTTCCGTACAACTGGCGTTCTCTAAGACAGGACAATACTATCCGTAAATGATCTTCATGCTCTTTCCTATTCTTGGAATAGATGAGTATATCATCTAAAAAGACTTGCACAAATTGATCCAGATATTTACGGAAAACGCTATTCATAAGATTCATGAATACCGCTGGTGCATTGATTTACCCAAATGGCACCACGGTGAATTCATAATGTCCAAAACGTGTCCGGAATGCAGTTTTGGAAATATCATTCTCAGAAATCCTTAACTGATGATAGCCTGATCGAAGGTCAATTTTTTAAAAGACAGCAGCTCCTTTCATTTGATCGAAAAGATCGTCAATTCGAGGCATAGGGTATTGATTCTTTACTGTAGCTCGATTCAATTCTCGATAATCCATGCATAATCTTTAAAGTTCCATCCTTCTTCTTCACGAAAATTACCGGAGCGCCCCAAGGTGATGTGCTGGGCCGAATATGCCCTACATCCAGTAGTTCCTTCAATTGGATCTGCAGTTCCCGAAGTTCTGGCGCCGTCATTCTATAAGGTGCTTTAGAGATTGGTTGGGTACCTGGTTTTAACTCGATAGTAAGGTCCAACTCTCTTACCGGAGGCAATCCAGGTAGTTCTTTTGGAAATACATCTGGAAATTCGGCCAACACCGGATATTGTCCTAGGGATGGCCCTTTTTCTTGGCTTACTTCTTGAATTACATAAGCCTGGCAACCTTTCCTTAAGCAACGCTTCATCTACATTACTGAAATGTAGCGTAAAGAGACTTCCCTCTTGATTCCCTGAATTTGGATGGATTCTCCTTCATCATTTATGCCTAGAATTCTTTTCCCATAACAGTCTACCCACACTCGGTGAGCTTCTAGCCAATCCATACCTATGATAAGATCATATGTTCCTAATGCGGTGGCATAAACTTTTAGTTTAGTCAAACAGACCCCAAGGTCAATTTCGCATTGATCCACACTCAAGCCTACGGATTGGAGTTCTCTTGAGGCCATTTCCACTTGATGGAAATCATTTTGTCTACGAGCTGCCAGCCCACATTTGTTTAATGCATATGAAGAAATGAAACTATCTGTGGCACCAGTATCAAATAAGATTTTGAGTTTTATACCATTGATAGTACCTGAAGATTCCACTACCGTGGATTAATGTGCTGCTTGGTCACGGTCGACCACTGCATGAATTCTATGGGTACCACGGTTGTCTGAATTTGGTTCCTTCCCAGCCCTATGCAATATATTGGATGAAGCTCCGGGGCAATCCCGTTGAAAGTGCGGTCCCCCACATCCCCAACAATTAACTGGCGCCAATCCTCTCGAGTCAGGACGTGAGCTTCTAGAGAACGAGCTTCGTCCTCTCGCATTGGTTCCTCTCGAATTCCTCCCTCCGCTAGCGGTTCTTTGAGATGCCCAGGGATTGGTGTTTGACGATCCCGCGGCTATAGTGTTTACTGCCATGGGAGCTCCCGCCCCTATATTTCTCGGGGCAAGCCTGTTACCATACGGTGGCCTCGAGCTACCCCCTGAAAAAGTTCCGGGGAGTCTTTCCTAGAAATCCTGTTTGGACAGGCCCGGCTGGCCCCATATCCCTTTTGATCCCAAGGTGCTCTTCTGCATATCGGCCACATTCAACCGCCTCGGCTACGGATGATGGTTTCCACATGCTTACCAAGGCTCGGATGCGAGGGTTTAACCCAAAAATGAATCGTTCAGCCTGGCGTTCATCTGAGTCTAAGTAATGAATGTATTTCACCAGTTCCATGAACCTTATCTCGTACTCTTCCACCGTTTTACTTCCCTGAACTAACGTATGAAAGGCTCTTGCTTGTTGTTGCTGAAAGTACAGAGGTAAATACTTTGCGCGAAACCTTTCCTCAAACAGTTCCCAAGGGACACTATCTGATGTAAGGTGCAGCTGTTTTTCCAGATTTCCCCACCAAATCAAGGCACTTTCCCTGAGTTGAAACACGGCAATTTTTGTCTTTGCCGAAGACGAATATTCTTTTAACCCAAAACATCTGTTCATTCCCTCCAACCATGCTTCAGCGTGTTCACCTGCCCGGCCTCTAGAGAATTCCGGGAGTTTGATTTTCTGAAGCTCCCTAGAGATGTCCTCTTTCGATCCTCTGGGCTCGAAATTCTTCGGTTCCGCTGAACTGGTAGCCGAATGATGAGATTCCTCTTTGATTTTAGCCTTAGTGGTTTCTCTTAATGTTGCTAATAAGGATTCCAAGGAGTTCATTATTACAGTTAACTCTGGCGCTGGGGCAGTTGATGTTGATGAAGGTCTCGGTGGTGACGCTGGGGATGATGATGACGACGGCGGCGGCATTACAGGTGGTGATGCTGCCCGATCACGTCGTCGTCGCTCATATGTCTTCACCATTTGTAATGGTTCCTGCACACACAATAAAATTTTATCAAAGTTATGAAGTAGACGACCGAATTTTAACACGTAACTTTCTTTTGCGACATTACATTTAGAAACGGGTATAGTTTTGCTATTTTTACTCGCTAGGCAGATCTTACTGGTACCGAGGTCAAGGAGGATGGTCTCGCGACCTCCTTGTCCTAATGCAGGGTATTCTATCCTAAAAATGAATAATGCAGAAGAGTATAGATCCTAAACATTCCTGTTAATATGCAGATTAGGAGTATGTAACTTGGGTGGGTGGAAGTCCCGTGAATCGGGAATAAAACTTCCCCGATTAACCATAGACTCATGTTCCAGCACTCCAGTCTCTGTCTGCCTGCCTACGGATTATGAGGCATGATTTTGTATTTGTTTCTACTTATGTGAAGATAAACAACATAATGAAGTTTTGAGGACCTTTGAATACGTAATCTTTGCTATTCCGGAGAAAGAATACTGAAACACAAGGGAATGCAATAGCTGGCAAACATGACAATACACAATGGCATTATCAGCAAACAACAATACAGGCCTCATACTGAAACTTGATGACAGCCATGGAGGGTCATGATCCGGGATCCCATTTAACTTTTCAACATACAACTTAGTGACAGAATTTTGTCTAGATTTGAAAAAGCCACTTCACATCTTCCAGTTTTGAGGAAGATCTGGTTTTAACCCTTGCTTCCATTGGTGAGTTGATAGATTTCCCTATAACGCCGGACACTACAGGAACACTAAACTCTCTAGAAGCTACTCAAGATTTGCTTGGAGAATACGATGCATAAAAGTTTAGGGTTTAGAGGTTTAAATCATCAAAACCACATATGTACAGCTCTATGAGAGATGCATTGCTGTAACATCTTTTCTGAAATATATATTTATTTTCTCTCTCCACCATTCTCTGCGTAAACGCGTGCACTCAAGTTTCTTAAAATATAATCCAGACTAAATTAGGAACAATGGGAGATTGTACTAGATTTCAGACTTGATACTAGGCACTATATAAGTGTCTTGATATATCAACTGTTATGATTTTACATTTTGTTTAGTTCTAAATTTGAATAATTTTAAATAAAACTAAATTTTCAAAGCCAAACTAACAGGCAGCCTGCCTATCGTCTCCTTAGAATTGTACCCTGATCTCTTGGAAATTCAACACCCAAGAAATTGTGACTAGGTGATGCAATCACGGAACCATTCCTTCATTATGATCATACTCTTCATTACTCAAAAGAAAGGTGTGAAATATAACATGACAATATTGTTTATCGTTATTAATTTATTTATAAAAGTATCATTGATATTGTACCTAAAAACATAGAAAAATACTCGTTTACTCGTTTGAACTTCCAGTTAAAAAGTGATTTTTGACAAAAAAAACTGACAAAGCTGCCTCAGTTCCAATTACATCAACAACCAGGTGGTTGAATGAAATTATACCTATGTCCATTGAAGACCAAAATAGGTCAAAATGGGACTCAGAAATATAGCAATAACAGAAAAATAAAAACAACCGAGGGCATTTCTGCCTTAAAATAGAAAGGACCAGAGAATATTCTAACCATATATTGGCCACTTCATTTCTTTCATTGACAAAGAGTTTACACGTTTGCTTTTTTTTTTTTTTTCTTAGAGCATAAAATAAAAGTACTTTGTGTTTGTCTCTCTTTTATGAAGAATAATTAGTATATTGTTATAGTTGTTACCATGCATCCTTTTCTGAAGGGTAAACAATTTAATTGTTAATGTTTAAAATCAAAAGCGGAAAGTTACAGAAAGAAAGAGATATTTCTGAAGGGTAAACAATTTAATTTGTTTATACTTGTAACGAAGGGGTATTGATTGAAAATATGAATCGGTTAGGCCACCTCTACACAGTAATTACGCTCTACAGGAAGGTTGTATACAGACCCTTCAGTTCTGCCGTAAAACATCAAATTTGCACAAGCAATACGCGAAACGATCTCCGCATATTCGGTATTTTTCCTCCCAACAAAAGTATAATATATCAAAACTCACTTAGAAAATTGGTTCATACCAGGGCAGAGAACAACAGCCCGGGTTTTCTGTAAAGAGTCTATAGCCAATATTAGGAATCACTTGTCTAAGTCAGTAGTAGGTCGGTCTACAACTAAGCCCGCGTGAGTAATGAGCAACAATTAGCACACAAAGAGTAATGAGCGACAATTAGTATACAAAGGAATTATATAGTCATTAACCAACAACAATGTATCTGATTATTTGATATTGTTATTTTTGAGGCCATCAGAAAATATTTTCTTATTTCAGAAGAGTTATCCTGTAACAGATTTATCATTCTCATACTTGGAAACCATGCTCTCTATCTATACTTGGCTTACTCTCTCGTTATTTAATATTTTTGATATCTTGGATCACAACACTTTCAACAGCGACTCAGTAACTCTTTCCTCATGCCTGCAAGAGTTTTATTCAAAACGTTGAACAAAATAACAATTTGATGCAGTTCTCGCCAAAAAAACGATGAACAATAATACTAGCTGAAAAATTATATATAACTAGGAACTCTCCGAGTGGATACTCATATCTCAAATGCTCACTGACCAGCTCCTCCAATTCTAACGTGGGCGTTTGGCCCATTCCAATGCAGAGGAGATTAATCGTCAATTTGAACAGTTAGATACATTGAAATAATCTTCCAATCCAATTTTATTCATTCCAAAATTCAAACAGCACTCTGTTAAACACTTTTTGTTAAGGTTGAAGTCAACTAAACACAGAATAAATCGCACAGACTTCAGTGTCTTCAAGTATATTCAAAGAACATTGAAGAATTACATTTCTACAAAAGGTCATTTCGCACTGTTTTACATGTCTAAGATGTTTCAATAAATTAAGTGAAATAAAATTCTGCTGGATATTTGAAATGCAGTCGGGTCTAGAGTTCTCAGCCGGAGTTTCAAAATTGATTGGAAGGTATTTTAGGAATCAGCTAAAGTTTGCATGTAAAGTTTAAGCCTTCATCCTATAGAACACTGTGCGTTATCAAAATTTCGTACTAGAAAATTTGAGATAAATTGTGCATAATGTCAATTACCGATCAATTAAGATGGATTTTGTGATAGAAATCCATCGTGTCATACTGAGCTCTATTTCTGTTTAGGTTAAATTTATTAAAATTTGCCCAGAACCTGCGTCTTTTGATGGTCTATTTAGTGTCTGCCGTGAATTGTCGACTGTTACAATGAAAACTGAGCAGAAAACAGGTACCTACCAACAGGACGAAGCTGTTTTCTAGTCAAACGCATGGCCTCGACCGCCTCCATTATGCTCGCCAAAAGTCCTTCAGTCGAGTAGTGCCGAGGTTCGAGTCTCCTCAAAGGACGAAATGTGGGGTTCCGTCTCGAAGCCAAATTTATTGTTCGTTTTAAAGGGTTTGCCCAAATTCATTGTTCGTTTCGAAGGACTTGACAGTAAGAGATTGGTATGAAATGAAGGCCTGAACGAAGACATAGTTGCGAAATGGCAACCACAGCTGCCGCAGAGATGCGGAACAAGGGGTGAAGGATGGCCATAAAGAATGTTCATGGCTGATGGGTTTACCAGGCGAGAGGCCATGGATGCAATGGCCCAGCAGAAACCTCTCAATCTACGTTACATTTATGTTCACCCATGAAACCCAAAGCCTGTAATCGTTAAACCCATCTTATATCGCTTATCGCATTGTTGTCTTATATCGCTTAAACGCGCAGAAAGGTATGTTTATACGAAATTCTAGCTGTGCAGGGCCTAGAGGTCCCAAAGGGTTTGAACGCAGCTCTGATACCATGTGTAAAAACTGTAAACTGAAATTTCATGATTTGAAAACTGAAAATGCATAATCTTAAAACAACGAAAACTTACCTGAACTGCTCACTGGTAAATTGTTGTCTGCTCTCGTTCTCTAAAGTTGAATTGATTACTGGGAAACCAATTCCTCCCAGCCAATTCAGTAAGCTTCGCTTACTGCCCCCGTGCCCAGAACCTCAGGTCAATTTCAGCTGCTTCCGTTCCTGTTTCGGTCTCCCTCTGTCCTCTCCGTTTTCTCCTTCTCAGCCCCCTTCTCCTTGGCCCTCTCAGTGGTTTTATACCCAGGGTTCGGTGATCGCCTCCCAGCCTTCCCCCCCACCGCTGGAGCTACACTCGACACCTCCCACATGCATTCCTTAGATATTTATCGATCAGCGGCTGCTGTCGACTGCGCAGAGATTTCAGTTAAGGGTTGAAAAGATCTTTTCAGAAAGGGTTAACCGACTGTTTCTGATATTACTTTAATATAGCTTCCATTTATTCAAGAACCTTAACTTTGTATATAAAGTTAATATAATATAATATAAAGTTTTTAATTTATTTAATATAAAGTTTTTAACTTATAGTATTTAACTTATATTATTTATTTATACTACTTTTTATTATTTAACTTATATTAATTTGCAGCATTTAATTTATATTATTTTAACTTTTATATTATTTACTTATACAACTTTTATTATTTAGCTTATATTAGTTTATACCATTTAATTATTAAATCACTTAACTTAGATGGATATGAAAATGGGTTGTTACAATTTTTGGGTTTTGGCAAGATATGTTTCACATGTTTTGATTTGTAAAGTTGATTATCTCAAAAGCATTTTGTATCTTACATATCTTGTGCTAACAATTCTTTTTTACAATTTAGTGTCACTTTTCAAGGTTATTTTGGCTTTCCATTTGAAAGCATTTTATTTCATTTGAAGCAAAATACAATTTCATTTCTTAAAGAGCAATACTTTGAAGGCACTGGTTGTTTATGTATTTCATGCTTATCTTATGTACTTATGGTTATTGCTCATATCAGTTTTGCTTATAAATCTTAAAAAAATAATCTATTTAACTCTAACAATTCCCCTAGAATCTCGCATCTTTTTTAACTTAAATTTTCATTAGGGACCACCCCACTTAGCTAACCTAGGAGTAGCTCAAACGGAGAGAGTCAGGATTAGTGTGACAGCCCCTTCTCTGAGTTCCCTGCCACCAACCACACCTTGTGGGGTTGAAGGCTTTCCTCACTAACTTGTAGGTAGGTGTATGCGGCAGGGTCAACAGGCCTCATAATTGGGCCTAAAGGCCCTATAATCTCAAACGTAAGGGCAAATGAAGGGGGGCGAGGCCCTTAGGACTTACGGCCAACCCTTGAAAGGTAGAAAATGGCTAATGCAGGCCCTCAAAGGCTGACGCAAGAGGATTTGAGGCTAACATTGGCCCTAGAGGAGGCAAATCTAGGCCTGGGGGCCCTAAAACATGGAAAACTTTGCTCCAAATTTTTTTTCTTCAGATCTGCAATTTGCTTCAAATTTTCTTTAGTAGCTGACACTGCAAAAAATTTGGAGACTAGATCTTACCCTCAAGGGCCTAGATCTAGCTCTAATCTCACTTGATTTTACCTGCACAAATAAATTTACAAATACCCAAAATCCCAATTAGAAAAAAAATTAATGCTTTTAAAAGGAACTTTGAGAAATAATTTTTTTAGAGATTTTTTGATAAATGCCTAAGTATACTTTGGAAAATAAATGCAAGTTATAGCCTTCGCGAAGTTAGATAAACCATAAAAATGTTTTAAGTCCAAACAAGGTCAGCCTATGTCCAAAGTTTGTGAACTTGGAGCCCGAGGAATGAGGAACCTGCAAACACTATATATTTTCTTCAAGAAAGCTTATTAGACATATGGCGAATCAGATCACCTAAGATAAACTCAAAATATACCAATAGAATGATCTTATCCCCATCTAATGAATAAACAAACTTTAAAAATTTTAAGCACGATATAGGAATGCACGTACCCAGCGCATACCACAAATCAGTAGACAATAAACACCATGAACTACTCCCCAAAGTCTTTATTATGATTCAAAAAAAGTTCCCAGCGGGACAGTAGCATTACATTAGCTTTTCTACAGAATTTTCTTAACGAAACATCAGATGCATTGAGACACAAATGACTCCTAATTTATAGAAAGATCCTCCAAGTGGAAAAATAACGGTTAGTTGGCTTGATCCTCATCAAAATAATCTCGGTCGTCGAAAGATATTTAATCATCTTTTAATCTCCACCGTTGAAAAAAAATTGAAGAATTTTTCGAATTTTTCATTTAACCCATTTTTTATTAGCTCAAAATTAATTATTTTGAGCTAATTTCCTTGAAAATTTGACTTTGACTTAACCACCAAGGCCCAAGGGTCCAATTTTTCTTGAAATTTTTAATATTCCCTTGATTGGGGACCTCCAAAAATTAATTTTCTTTGATAATCACAAATTTTTCCACTTGGAAAATTTAATTGTTCTGAGACTTTAATTTTGACTCTAATTAATTAAATTTCTAGCTTAGGATTTTAATTTATTTTTGCCAAAAAAATTAATTTATTAACACTTGAAGAGATTAATAATTTTTTCACCCTCTAATATTTTAGCCATGGTGTCTAAGTATGAGGTACCATGCACTAAAATATTTTTTACATAAAATATTACATTTTCAACCCTCAAAGGGGGAACACCGATTTATTCGGTATAGACCCTCATATAATTTACCCAAATTTGCGACACAATATGATCTAGTAGACCAAATGATTTGTAATAAAATAATTTAGCCAATTAACTTAAATTTTTCTCAAATCACTTTTACATAAGACTCTACTATAACACTAGGACTCACCTAAGACTTTGACGAAAAATTCCACTCTAGCTTTGGGGTGAGGTTAGAAGGAGAAACTTTGTCGACCATCTGTATTTAGAAACACAAATGAATCAGTGAGACAAAAAACCTCCTAGGATGAAATTTTCGCCAAAATAGTAGGTTTACCTAGGTTGCTACATACATATATAGT
This sequence comes from Pinus taeda, assembly GCA_000404065.3. NCBI lineage: Eukaryota > Viridiplantae > Streptophyta > Pinopsida > Pinales > Pinaceae > Pinus > Pinus taeda. The sequence goes on along the minus strand of APFE031229212.1, from coordinate 45,955 downwards.
CTTACTAGCATCATTTACATTATATATTTGCAGAATGGGTTTACAAAGACTCAATAAACTAACAATTGATGATCCGATCCTTTGAAATTTTTTGTATATATACTTCCTTAGAACTTTATCAAAAAATGTACAACATGTCCAATGATGCATGGTGGTTCAAGGAACTAATTTATGTGTTGTTCAATCTTCTCAATTCATTCATGAGTGTTGTGAGCCACTCCATGGTTTAGTTTAATGAGGGAAAGTACACTATGATAATGAGGCCACTATTTTCTGAGTTTCAGTGGATATCTTCAGTGAGAGTTCATCAAACATGTGTAAGGCTCACTGTTGTGGGTATTGTTTTCTTGTTGAATTTTTTGAGCATAGTTATACAATGCACAAGTATGAAATATCATATCATCTTTTCACAAATAATTGCTACAGACTACAAGCAAGAAGATGCAATCATATAATGGTTTGATAATGTAAATGTCACAAGAAGGAACTTGGACTTGCATAGAGACTTTAGCTAGAATGTACAGTGGAGTGCCCATAAATACTTATTACATTAGATTTACGCTCCAACAAGGTGGTCTTTAGAGGATTGATAAATCTTTTTCAGGTGAACACGACCTTCTCTGAAGGTAACAATCTGTAATAACCAAAATTATAATCTTCAAGAAGACACTTTGGTTAATGGATCTAGTTATCAGCGGATTGATTTCGTCCTATTAACAAGGCACTGGAATGGTAACAACTCTGCTCAATGTTACTTCAGCAAATGATTTTTAACCTCCAAATAAGCCTAGAATTTAGGCCTCTCTCCTAGCAGCATTGAACTGAAATCTTCAACGCCAGGACAAAACTCGAATTGTTCAATTAGCTACAAGAGGATAGCATGGTCCCTAGGGATACATGCGATAATACAATGTTGTATACGTCTACAATTTCAGCCTCTTTATATTGTGCAATACTACTAGTACTCTCTCCTTAATATGACTTGGCTTATTATTGAAAAGAACTTGTGATGGTTTGGGCTCTGAAACTCGCGATCTAGAGACAAATACGACCTTGAAGAATTTGTGGCCTTGATGGTCCCCACAGCTCCTGCACAGTAGCAAGAAATAGCAAAGGTGTCACGTATAATCAGCAAGGGACTGATTTCAGCCTTGGTTCTTCTCATACCAGTGATGGGGCTCAAATTAATCCTCGGAGATACACATAGAGGTAGTTCAGCGTCTTTCGCCAACAATAAACTCAACAAGTTGTCCCCTTATACGATGAAGAGACTCCAGTAATAGATTGATACGACCGGCTAGTAAATAAACACGTAATAAAATAGCTTTTACACAACCCTAGCAAAGAAGAAGCTCTTCCCTCTATTGAATGATAGAATTCTAGAAAAATTAGGTAGAGCAGACATTTGAAAAGAAAAGACCCTCGATCTTTGAAGAGAAATGTGGCTTGTATATTTTATGCCAGGGACAAGGAAACAATTGGCTTTCCAGCTCCTGTGCTCGGCCCTCCTAATTTGCACTCGATTCCTGCAATAAAATAAAAACCCAACCGCAACTGCAGACCCAATGATCCAACACATGCCTCCGCCCAGATAGTTAGAAAGCAGCTCGATCAATGAATTTCGCTGCTATTCGATCCAACTAAAATTTTTGTCGTCAAGTTTTTAATTAATTTGGGCTTGCTTTATTATGCTTGTCTTTCACATAATAAAATAAAGAGTCAGCCCCTTGACATTGTAGAATTAACCTATGATAATAAATATGCTTTGAATAAAGTTTTGGCCCCTTTGAAAGAATTAAATCTTGGCTCCTTAATTTTGACGCGCCTTGCAATTTTTAATTTGTGATGCTTCAAAAGAAGTAATACTCAGCCCATCAAGAATAAATTTCGGCTCCCACTTTAAAATAAATAATATGAGTTGGCTCCCTTGAATAACTTGATTCAAATTTGTCGAATGATCAATGTGCCTACAACAATTTGTCGGAAATTTTATCACACATTCGATGAGAAAATTTGTCGAGCCCTTGACATGCAACCTTTTCAAATCCAATAATGCCTACAAAATAATAAACCCTTGATCTTCCTCAGAAATTGATCTACAGTAAAACCCTCAGGCTGGCACGAAAACCAATACTAATACCACTATAATGTCCCAAATAATTTTTTTGCAGAAATCTGCTTCAAAATTTATTCCATTAATTTCACAAACACATTTCACAAATTGAAACCATAACATTAATCGAAAAACAAGAAAATATGAACTGCAACTTAAAATTGACAGAATGCACATGCAATAGAACTCACCTTATTTTATTAATATAGGAAATTTTGCTACAAAAACTGAAAATGGTTGAAGTAATGGCCTCAAAAGATATCTGCTACAACACTAAATCGAGCCATCAAAATAACTGAACTGCTAAGCACAACATGTGAATTCTTGGATGAATTCACCAAGGGGAAATTTGGGTACTTGCCCACTCTTGCCGAATCACCCGAGGGTTTTCGTCCTAGAGCTACTATGGTAGAGAACTGAATTCTCCAATCCACAACAAAGACAAATACTCAAGACCAAGATGTCTCCAAATGATCTCATCCTCCTCTTTTATAGATCTGATGGATAGACCTCCAAGCCTCTAGAAGCATCTCATTTTATTATTTTAATATTATTCTAGAATCTCCTCCATTGACTTTATCTTAAGTGATCTTTTAATTTATTTTTATTTCACTTAAGTCACTTTTGGCCTTTTTCCTCCAATTAATCATTTTTCCTTAATTAAATAACTAATTAAAGTCATTTTTAATCAGGGAAAATGGTAAATCTCCCACCATACTCTATCCAGCCACTGGAAGTCACTTCTAAGCATCTCATCTTGTATATCTTCTCATTCTGGTTCCAACGAGCTATTGCACTGAGGTATTCCATCAAATATTTCTCCCGGAATGCTACCTCAAGCGAAATTAATTAAGTCAGGCTCAATAATAACCTCGTTTTCCGAAAGTTGTCGAAATGCAACAGAACAGAAGGCAAGTTGTGTGGATGTTAGAATATGTTAAGAAAATGCCACCAGATCTTGTAAAAACTCCCCAAAATTCCCCCGGGACCCCTGATGATATAATCCTGCTCCTATGGCCTGGCCATCATATACCTTGGAAACCCATCTTCGCAGTAATATAGAGGAAAATAAAAATGGGGACATGATAGAGGTCAAAACATTGACTCTCCATGTGACCGTTTCTGTGACAGAGCTAACATTTTTAATTAATATTATTAACTTCATCGAGAAATTATGTACTCACAAACTGAATTGGTTTGGAGAAATATGGAATGTGAAAGCTATTTTCTTTAGTATATCCCAATCCATTCTGATTTTTGTTCTTCCCAAGGTCTGACACCATCCTAGAAAGACCATTTTCTTCTTCTTTGTCTTCTTCACAATTACTTTTGCTACTATTGTTGCTATTATTTTGTGCTTCATTCATTTGTTCCATCAAGTCATCTATATTACATTGAGCATCAATCACATGTATTATATCACAAGTTACATAAGCTTTTGTTATTAGGTCATCTATATCACAAGTTGCATCAAACTTTTGAATAAGGTTCTTTGTATGACATGTTGCATCACTTTGCTTTATTAGCTTTTTGTGCCTCAACTTGCATCAGTTGTCTGGATGAATTTATTTGTATCACAAGATGCATTAGCCTTTTGTATTAGATCTTATGTATCACAAATTTCATCGATATTCATTATAGATGTTGCATAAATCATATCATCAATCCGATCCTTTTTTTCTCTTAATTTAGTCTGAAGTGCAACAAGTAATTCGTCCTTCATAACTATTTCTCTTTAAAGATCTTTCGCAGATTCTAATGTGTTAGCCATTAGATCAATTATGGTTTGGTTTTGCTATAATTTTCACTCAAGTATTTTAACTCTATTGTGCAATTCATGGTTTAACTCTTGCAAATCTTTAATTTCCTGAGATGAGTTTTACAGAGACTTTTCTCCTTTACCCATTTTTCACTTGACCCGCTTTCTTGTACTCGCTTGCTTGATTATTATGTCACCTTAGGGTGTTAGGTACTATTGATAGTGCACCCTAAAGTGTGATTTTTACAATGATTGGTATTGATGACTCAAAGACCTCCTTAAACCCCATTATTCAATTTTAGGGTGGTCTAGGACATGTCTACAATTTTGAACTTGCTCTTTCAATTTCACAATACCATGATTAAGCTTTTATAGCTTTTTGAACAAATACAATTTTGAACTTGCTCTTTCAATTTCACAACACTATGATTAAGCTTTTATAGCTTTTTGAACAAATGTTAAATTAAGCACTTGGACCTTTTTAATGTTTGCAACCATATACTTGTACCCTTTTACAAAAGCTTTCTCACAAACAAAAGCATTGGCCTAGAGTACTTTTACAAATTGAAGTTTTTGAACTTTCAACTATTTTCCTTGTAGTATGGGCAACATCTTTTGATAATATCATCTTTCTTTTCTTTTCTTTTTTCTTTTATTTTAACCACAACAATAATAAATGACCAATTTTTAAAGAGTGATAAAATATTCAAACTATACCTATAATATGTGTTAATAGCACTTTAAACACACCTTTTTATGGATTGAGGTATCTCTCGAATTCTTTATTAGCTAGCATGTGGGTTGCTTCCTTCCTAGTTTTACAGATTGTTACCTCTTTGTCTTGTGCACAAGTGTCGTAGTGAACCTCCTTTGTGCATACATGCAAAGGTCGGCCATGCAGAACTTTTCTTTTTTATTTCCAACATGTGTCTAGTTTTGCACGCAATTGTGGGAAAAACTTGATTGCCGAGAGTAACTTCAGGGAGGAGGTCAAATGAATTGTTGTAGGAAGATTGTTGCTGCAAGCTGCATTATTTTAATGCGAAGATCTTTGTCAAACTCTATTGTGCAATGCAATAAAAATCTAGTCAGATTAAAAATTATGAATTGAACTGTGGGCAGATTGCATATTGAGCAGTGTTGCACATATTGCAATAATATCGGAATTATCACTAAATTATTGCCGAACAATTCCTTGCCGATATTATCGCCATAACTTATCACGATAATTTCCCTATTTTTAATTTATTGTGATAATTTCAAAATTATCGCCCTGTTTGTCAATTTGAACTTATTACCATTTTTTTTAACCCTAACTTTTTAAAAGTAATTTAGGGGATTGAGTTGTGAGGATACTCTTCCTACTTCCATCAAGAAAACAAAGATAAATCTATTGTTTTAATTTCCCAAGATTCATCTCATGAGATACATACCCTAATGGTTAATTGTTATATTAAATTCTTAAAGTAAAAGTGACATTTTCCTTTATCTTTCACTTTCATCCTTTTAATTAAATTTTTAACATTACCATTAATTGACTCAAGACGTTTGGGAGTGGTTTCAACCTCATTGGATTTCATATGGAGAAAGTAGAATTTTAGATCCCACTCAAAATTCAGCAGACTTAACAGTCTTTATGATTTTAGGATTGGCGGGATTGCAATGTTTCTACTGGATTATGTGATGTATGAGCGTATGGAACTAACATTTGATCAAGATCACCAAGCCCTCTATGTATCTCGATGTTGGTGGCGTTGACTATTGAATTCTTGCTTCATGACCCTAGTAAAAATGTACACTTCACTCAAGCAAAATTATTGATTAAGATGTTAAGCTTTTTCTATCTTAATTTAATGTTTAGAGGGTGATCTTGATGAATATGATCCCAATATTGGCAATGATTTTAATGTTATGTAGCTATTTGTTGTAGCATGATTTTCTTTGGATATCAAAGGCCATTTAGAGTCTCTCTCTATTGATCTATTTCGATTCAGAGATGGATTGCACTCGGCGATATTTTGGTTATATGCACCTTTGTTATTTACATGAGAAATTTTGCATATTTGTGTATGATAATTTGGATTCATATGGATGTACTTGAATTATATTTTCTTTTCAAATTTGAATATTTTATGTATTTTTTGGTTAACCAATCTTTTGGTCTAGTTCTGATAACATTGTTGAGGATGAATTGACCATTTTCCATCAAGCAAACAAGGGGAAAGCCATTGTTTTCATTGCCATGATTCATCTCATGAGATACATTTATTTTTGTTTTGATATGATTTCGCATCATTCTATTGGATCTTATGACTCAGGACAAATATCATATTTCAATATCGATATCTCATGTATCTACTATCCGTTGACATCTTATACATCTTATATATTGATTTTATTTTCATATTTATGTAGCAATGTGTTTGTTTGATGTTGATGTTGTTTTAAAAGTTAACAAATTGAAAAAAAATGATTATTTTTGTATTTTTTAAAGTTCCCCAATAATTTATAAAGTTTTCCCGAATATTACCAATAATTAAAATTTTGGACCCTCGGTGATAAATTATCGATAATGATAAATGTAACATTGATTGGCAGTGTAACAAGTGTAAGGTTGAGTGGAGATAATGGGGAGTTTAACTCCCATAAAACTCTTCCTTCTAATCCACGCAATAACTAATAGTTGATCCTCCAAATCCATGGCAATCTTCAGCTGGTAAGTTGACTTGCTAACTGGGTAGTATGTCCTCCTTTAACTAGTAGTCAAATGGGCCCTCATTCAAGAGAAATTCAGCTTGCCAAGGTGGCTTTCCAGCTCATCTAGTGGCCTTCCAACTCATCTTTGAACTGAACTTTTGACTTCACTTTGATGCCATGTCATTTTGCTAAGACATTTTGACTTGGAAACATATTTAATGTGTCCACCACTTATTGATTTTTTGTATTTTTTTGTTCTTTTTTCCACTTTTATTAGAGAAAGTGGATTTTCAAGGGGAAATATTCATTTTTGACCCCCCAAAGTGGGCCTTAGGATAATGTTGGCGTTCTGAGCATGAATTTTGAGGTCTCACATGCCACCAACATATCATAGTCCCACTTATTTACATCATTACACAAGAAATTAGTTAAAAACGTTGTTCCGCAAGAAATTTTTATTAGTTAAAAAAAATCCTAGAAAAACTTAATCAAATTTTGCGAGACTCTGCGTATGACCTAACATGGTAATATACGTTCACCCTAGACATTAGGATGGACCCAAGGCCCATTTATTAAGCCGCACTCCATTTTTAGAGGTATTGAATGAAAAAAGTTGACTAGTTATTTATCATTGAAGAGCGAAACTAATTAGTCAAGTGAAAAAAAACACTCTAGAGTGGATTCACTTATTAGTAGGGTTCCAAATCACCTAAGCCTATTACAAAAGTTCATCATGCTAGCATTCATTTATTACAATTCCCCCACTGAGGCATGGGATTTGATAGAAGTAGTATGAAGATTTCGTTGCAGTGATTGATTTATTTCTCCTACTTAATTACAATAATAAGTTATTTACCAATGCTTCAGTAAATATCAAAATAAATTCAGCTGCAAACTTTACAAATTAAGAACTGAAAATTAAATAGGCAAGAGAAACACCAGGATATGAACAATCACATTGACACACTTGTTTTTGGACAATTGTCCCCGGGAAAACCTAATGCAGGAAGACCGGTGCAACAGATCTGAGGGTTTCTATTATTGGCAGTAAATTTCTGAATACAATCTAGATGACCCAGAGAAAATGGCAATCCACTTAGAGAAGATAATTGATAGATAAATAGTGAGAATTCTCTCACACTAAATCTAGAGTTTTTACACTGGCCCCAGCTCCTGGCTGACCCACTGCACAGTCTCCGGGTGAGCCTATGCAGTCACTGCATGGCTTTTGCATGGAGACTCCCTCTAACTGCGTCACCCTAGTTGTTGTTGCTTCTACTACTGAGAAATCGAGATTTCTCCTACCAATCACCCACAGTGATTCCTAGCACTGATCTATGCTATCCCCCAACAATTTTGTGTCAGCTTCTACATCAACCTCCTCCAGTTGTTGTGCTACCCCTCCTTGGCACTGTGATGGCTCTTTAATCCTTCATTGTCTTCTCTGAAGTATATTCACTGGAACTGGAAATCACTTCCTTCCAGTACTGCCTTTGATCCTCACTGCTTGATCACTTGTTCAAATTCCTTAGCAAACCCTGCCCTATGAATATCGAATTGATTGATCAACTCCCTATGTATTTTCAAATGAACCCCAAGCCTCCTTCTTATACTTTTCTTGTTGAGACTTCAACAACCGAGATTAAGTCTCTAATCAACAACTAAGATTAATTCTTGACTTGATCTGCTTTCTAGAACATTCTCACCCATATTTTAATTAATACCCATTAATACTTTAATTTTCCTATGTTTAGACTTAGGAACCCCATTAAAAATATTAATTATTTTAATAAAATACAATCTGGGTGGAATTTCACCAAGCAATTTCTGGGTTCTTTAGAACTCATGTGCTTTAGCCTCTCCACCAATTTTCATGGCTAGAGCACATCCGATGCTACCAAAAACTAACAAGTAGAGAGAGAAAAAGGGGCATAGATACCTTGCTAGACTTCTGATCTTCAAATATTTTAGGAGTGCCTCCTCCATTGGGCAATGAAGTCTGCATTCCCTTCCATGTGCATATGAGTAGGTAACACCCCCTAACTATAAGGCCCATCACCAGAAGTCCTAATGCAATAAATGCATAACTAAAGAAAGGACTCAATTGAAATTATCTCGACCCTTATACAATGAAATGCATATACATCAAAAGGGGCCTTACAAAGCAAAAACAAAGAATATAAAATAAGGCTAATAAAGGGGTGGAAAGACATAATGCTGAGGAAAGGGTAAATCAATGCATGAAGCACTTGATCTACAAAGGCGCCAATGGAGATGACCATTAAACATGGAATTGCATGTGAATGACCCCATGCATATGAAGTAAACCCTAGGTCATAACATAGTCATTTACACTTACACCTCAATTGTTTTCTTGGGAAATACTATGATTCTTGGGTATTAGCACACCCAATAGGGTTTTATGATAGTTCTTGTTACCGCTCAAACTAGCAAGGGTCCTAGTAGGGAATCTTATAGAGCAACCACTAGGTCAAGGGCTCCTAGCCCACTGTCACCTCAGTTAAGGCTCCCTCCTCGTTACAGACTTTCACTAATTGGAGGAGACCCGGTATAAAGGGAATCGCTAGGAAGAATAGACCTGTGAATGGATAGAGTGATTCCTAAGGCCTATTCACAAAAGAGGCTCAAATAAATGGCTTACTTGCTTGAGGAGCAAGGTGATGGGCTCTCTAGGAAGGGCTAAGGGGATTCTTGAGTTTAGGTTTAATGAATATGCTTTGACAAGAAGGTTCCTAGACTCAGGGATCCTAATGAAGGAATGGCTTCCAAGTAATCCTTGTGGAATTTGAGTTGTAGATTTGTGGGACCACAAAGAAGCCAAGTGGACCCAAACTAGGTCAAGAGTGTGGAGTTGATCACTTAAGGAGGGGCTTGACCTAATTATGGGAGAGAATAGGATCAAAGGACTAATTTTCTTTTGAAATTTGAATGCAGTGATCCAAATGAGGAAACTAACCCATATCAACCTAGGGAAAGAAATGGTCCTCGAGCTAGGGCTTGCGATATCTTGGGATTCCACTGTCGAATTGTGCTCAAATTTGGAGGACCGCTTGAGAAGACCCCATCACAAATGTGGACCAATTTTCAAGGTGTTTGGATGGCTATAAAAGATTTCGCTTGATGCCCTAGGTGACCCTCTAGGGTTAGGCCTAAAATTTGGAAAAGAGAAGAAAAGAGAGGTAAATTTGACCACCAAAGGGATACGAGGATCGGTGCTTTATTGCTTCGGCTTAATGGAGTCAAGATACTCATGGATCGAGAATTTTCGTGAGCTAAGGAGCCCTAATTGATCTTTGCTAGGCTCTCCAAGAGCAGCAACAAGGTCAATAGGGATTTATACTTCAAATTTGCCAAAGAAATGAAGTTTCGAGGTTTAAAACATATTAGGTTCCTCTAGGAACATTCACCCACTCTCTTCAAGTACAACACATGCATTAAGTCACTTATTCAAGGTTCCCAAAAGAATTTTTCATTTACTTTAACCCATACAAGAATAATGATAACCATAACATGCAATAAAGCAGTAAAATAATAAGAATAGCGTCGAAATTCGACTTACATGAGCGAGAGAGTATATCCATTCATCAACTTTGCATTAGAAAAAAGCTTCAAAGACAATAGCGAAAATCCAAACATCACAGTGCATCAAGAAAGCTCCAAAAGTTTACCCAGCAAAAAGTGAGAAAATCTCTTAAGAGATACCAATCCAATCCAAGTGATGATGAGAGAAATGAATCACCTCTCATCTATTTATACAACTCAATGGAATCCAATTTTCCTAATTAACCTAATTTAGCCCCAAATAATAAAATAATACATAGTAATGACATGACTTGGTGACAAGACCATCAAGGTAGCTCAATAATACAAAGAATAGCCTCTCAGGAGGGAAAAATAATGAATATGATAAGTCGGTGGGACATTGAGAAGGCCTAATGAAGTCCAAAGTGTGCCATGGTGAGGGAATGGACTCCAAATATAGTGGACAAGGGGTTGGCCCCTTGTTTCTCAAGCAAGTCACTATGGTGCTCCCAAGTGGGTGTGGGGGCACTAGGACATCCTCATGGGTCTCCAAGTGGATAGATAATGCATGTAAACCATCTGTAAAGGCTAGGACGATGACATAAGCCCTCTGCAATGAGACACATCTTCATTTGGACCCTAGAACATCTGCCAAGTGTATGGTGCAACTCTGGAGCCGGTTGGGCATGGTGAACCAAGTGCATCATCCTCATCCAAAAAGGTGGAACACGAGCAATCAATGAGTGGTGTTGGGGATCCATGAGGTACTCTCTATTATGGTGGACGTCCATGGCTCTCAACGCTCACCCTACAAGCGCCAATGTGGCCCTCTAGGGGGCTAGGACCTCATATAGGGAGACCAAGCCCCAAATGGAGACCCACCTAGAATCTTGCATAAGATCCAATGCGTCCCCTTGCCCTTCAATACAACAAATCATTAGAATAATCAAGTAAAAAAGCTTACAAGTCATGGAATCAATGGGGCACTTCATAGTGGCATGCCCTTCCATAGTGGGCTTTGGCATGTACAAGTGTCTCCAAGATTAATAAGGGGGTTAACCAAAGACCCTATTAGGTGGTTTCAACCTTCAAAGGGGGTGACATGTCCATGGTAATCCATCAAGTGGTAGGTGGCAAGTGATATAGTCATGGAACGGAGTGGGGATCAAGGGAATGCTCTAGGCCACTGTCATGGTACAAGGGTAACTATGATGAGGGAAATCCACACTTGGGTATATGAGTGTAGGAGCGAACAAATCGTGGTGATGAGTTACCTTGGCCTTTGTTTTTCCACCCTTCCTCATATGCCTATTGTCTTTGATTGGATTTTCTTCATAACTGCTTGGGGCTTCAAGGGATGAGGACATGATGCGTAGGATATAGTAGTAGGTACACCCTTTTAAGGTGGGCCATTTCGTTTCCCGCGAGACATTGGGACAATCATGGGTTCCTTAATGTGGAGGGGGCTCATCTAGGGCCCATAGGAACTAGGGTGATGGCCATAAATAAGGGGTAGAGCTAATGTTTAGCTTTTGCCCATGTGCTAAATTTGTATGTCCCAACCATCTTTTGTACTTTGTGGTACATTTCCTGTTGAGAGTGGCCAGATTATGCTTTTTATTTTCTTTTTAGCTGCATCAACCTCTGGGACATCGTTCCAGGCCTGACCCAAGGTGTGGACAAGGGGAGGGAGAGGCTAACCATATGTGGACCCAGTGGACACATGTGGACTCGTATGGGAAAAACGATGAATGGGGCTAAAATGAGCGGAAGTGATGTATATGGTGTTGAGAAGTGGGACCACACAACCAAAATCAAGATTTCCCAAGTAGTGCCAACCCTAAAGCTAATGGCTAGTAAAGGAGATCCCATGGGACTAGGATACAAGGGTAACCACCAAATCGAGCGAAGGAGACAAGAGTACAGACTTAGCCCACTCTTTCCATCGAATCCCCCAACCAATCCATGCCCAAAGTTTCCACAATAAGTAAGGAAAATTACTCAACTATACCAATGAAAATCCACATGGCTAGCTCTTTTCGCAAAGATAATTGCACATCGAGCCATCTGGTGGCTGCAATGGGTTGTTGGCTTCCAGTTGAGGACCATCTAGGAGAAAAAAAAATTCCTATACATACTACCCACAGGTGGTGGGTAACAGTTCTCCCATACATAACCTTGGAAAATTGCATTAAGTCCCAGCAAATGTGATATTTGAAGATGATACCTAATGTGATCTACTTAAATGGTATTTACGTTAAACATGACTCACTTTTTATGTTACAACAACTCTTGTACACATGTTGATTGGTCTCACTCGATTCTTTAAGTCCATGCTTGATGATGATGTGTGCTTAGACATGTTCCTTTGGAGATAGTGGCAATACTTTTTCCATACTTCACGGAGGATGTACATGTCCTTTGGAGGGAATTGAAGATGCCATGGCATTTATGATGGATGTTCCTCTTTAATGATGAAAATTGGGCTGCTTGATGACTTGGTATTTCTCTGGACACACTTTATCACCAATTGGACCTTGGATGTTGCACCTTGGAGCTCAGACATTGGATTCATGATGGGACGTTGCACCTTTATGATGACTCAATACTTACTTGAGCCACATTAGCATGATAGATGATGATGTGCCATCTCCTTATGACGAGACATGACCTTCTGCTGAGACGTTGCATATTTTGGTGGGATGGAAATGACTTTTGGAGCATCATTACCCTATTTTGGAGGAGATGCCACCCTCATTTGATTGCTCTCCTCACATGTATGATGTTTATGTACATTTATTGAGGATGACTTGATGATTGAGCATCCTTTCTTCATTGTAGAGGCATATTAGGGGATCAGCCTTAGACCTATTCATCTTGTATCATGGATTGTAAGTGCTTTAGGGGATTTTAGTGGATATTAGCTCTTGTAGAGGTATAGCATTTCGTTTCCTCGTATAAATAGGGGGAGCACTCACCACATTTGGATTGTTGCTACTTGTTAACACACACCAATACTTGTCTACTATTATATTCTTATCTTAGCTCTAGATGAATGACTTATGAGTTGATTTGGGATAGCAATGTATGTGCTCTACACCTGAAATTTTGCAGGGAGGCTTGGGCACATGTATTCCAAAAAACCCAGAAAACATTTTGGGAAACTCCACCCAAATACAATTTTATTAAAATAATTAATATTTTTTTAATGAGACCCTAAGTCTAAACTTAGGAAATTAAAAATATTAATGGGTATTAATCTAATTGTGTGTACAACTTCTAGAAGAAGACAAGGATCAAGCTCAAATGATCTTAGCCATTGATTAGCTTTTAATCTGGGTCGTTGAATGTCAACAAGAAGGTTATTTAAAGAAGCTTGAGGGTTATTTGGAAAACACACCAAGATATCAAGACATCGAATTTCTTAAGTGAGAAGTTCTCAAGAGGAAATTCTGATAGAGTAGATTTCTTGCAGTTGAGGGGCAGGGATAGCATCCAGAGAGAGAGAGAGGTTTTCTCAGCTGGAGAATCATCAACAAAGAGAGGCAGAGAGTGATCTAGCAACTCTCACGCAGAGGCAGCGCAGGCAGTGAGAGAGAGTTCGAGATTTTGCTTGACAGAGTCAATTTCAGAAGCTGGAAGTGGGGGTGTGAGACCGGGAGGCAGAGAGCAGAGACTACGGGCAGCAAATCGATCAGCAGGCTGGATGACGAAGTGCCTAGAGAGGTTGACGCAAGGACTGCATGAGGACTGCACAAAGGCAATGTAGGGCCTGCCAGAGGCACCTCATCTAGTGACCAGATCAGCCGGGATTTTTCTCAGCGATTGTGTGAGGTAATCTCACCAATCTTTTTGCCAATATTTCTCTCTGTAACTGAATAACCCTTGAGGTATTCAGAGATCTATTCATAATTTGCTATTGCTTAATAACAATAAACCCTCAGAGCTATTGCATTGGTTTTCCTGCATTGGGTTTTTCTGGGGACATTTGTCCAAAAATAACGGTGTCTATTGTGTTGTATTTTCTTTCTTGCTCAGTCACTTGTTTCCGCATCTAAATTAATTAAGTGAAGGTTGCAGGGTATGTATTACGATATTTGTCGTAGGAAACTGCAAATAATTTGTTTAAAGGAATTTAACAAATAGGAGTAATATCATGAGTTGCTGCAATAGGGATTCTGGTTCTGGAATTTTCACATGGTATCAGAGCTGCAGGTGGAACAAGAAAAGCAGTGCCAGTAGATCCAACGCTGAGCAGAAGAGGGAGTTCGAAAAAGTTGCAGGAGGAATCAGTGCAAAACCCCAGAGGGTTTGCGCAGTTCTTAGCCAGAGGGTTGAAATTTCGAGGCAGTCTCTCTCCGAGTGAGTCGATGGAGAGAAGGGCTTCCAGTTCGAATTTTTGTCGGGACAGAGGGAGTAGTGTTGAGGCCTCAGCGTAAGGAGAGCTAGTGGGACGTAGATTTTTCTGCAGGCAGTTTGTTTGGCAGAAGATTGTCATAAGAAAGAGAAGAAGCACGACGGAGGGAATTTCTTCCTCAAAGAATTCCTAGCCAAGGAATTCAAATTCTCTGGAGCTGAGCAGCAACAAGGGGCAACAGTTTTACTAGCTCTAGCAGGGAGTGCATAAGCTAACCCAGCAGTGGCACAGAGGAGAGAGGAGGTTATTCGACTTTCTATTTTGGTCGAAATGGAATCCAGTGGCTTGAGGGATCGGGACAGGTTGGACGAAGCATCCAACTATGTCATCTACTAGGCAAGAATTTCATTCCTTCTAGAGTAGCATGCCCTCAAGACATACATTGACAGCGTGGTGGTTGTGCTTGCAGACGCAGATCCACTGAAGAAGTACAGATCAGAAATGGCGAAGGCCAAAAGGATGATCCTTGATGGGGTAAAGGATCACCTGGTGTGTCATGTTGCTAGTCAAGGGACTGCTAAGGAGATGTGGGATGCCTTGGCCACATAATATCAGGGATCTTCCGAGCAGCGGAAGATGTACTTTGAGCAAAAGCTGAGATCTGCTCAGATGCAGAAGGGAGAGCATGTGGATCCATTCCGCACGAAGCTGAAGGAAACCCATGATGAGTTGTCTGCTGCTTGGCATACACCTCAAGATTCAGAGTTAGTTAGATTGTCCCTCAATTTTGTCTCAGATGAGTGGCAAGTCTTTGTCCAGAGTATCCTGGGCAGAGCAACACTGCCAAATTGGGATGAGATGTGGGCAACTCTAAAACAAGAGGAGTTGAGGAGAGACTTAGTCAAGGTCAAACTTGATGGAAGTAACAACAGCAGTGGGTCGAAGCCCAAGCAGGAGGAGGATAATGCAGCCCTTGCATCGAAGGGACAGCAAGAGCAGTGAAGGCGTAAGAATGACATCTCGAAGATCAAGTGTTTCAGGTGTGGTGAGATGGGTCACTACACTACTCAGTGTCATATTAAGAAGAAGGACAAGGATGAGAAACACGATCTGAAGGCTGCGTCCACGAAGATCGAAGAGGAGGAGTTCGCCATGACAGTCAAGATACCTCCACGAGGGAGGTGGGCTGATCTAGAACTGTAGTTCAAAAGAGCTACAGATGGGCAAGATCCTTGAGGAGTCCACCTCTTGGATCAATACCTTGCTACGGGAGCCCAATTTTGTGGTGGCAGGATGGACTAGTGTTGGATGGTGCTGAGGAGTGTCAGAGAGACAGTTGAGTGGCTAGGAGCGCTACAATCTGAGCAACGCAGAGCAGAGTTGACAACAATGCAGGTGGCACAGAGCAGAGATTAGCAACAACGCAGAGTATTCAAAGGGTCAGTGCAGAGACTAGCAGTAGTCAGGCTCTATTACTCACGTGGTATCATACTGAACACAGTTAGTTCAGTAATTTTGGATGTTTTTCCATTGTTGATGGAGTAGCAGCAACAATTTGCAATGCAGTAGCAGTTGGCAGTGGCAGTGCTAACAGCAGCACATATGCAGCACTTGAGAGGGAGCTATGGTATGGATGCAGTGTTGACAGTGGCAGTGTCAACAACAGTACAATTATAGCAGCAACGCAATAGTTGGTGGACAATATGTCAAACATCAGCAGCGCAATAGTTGGTGGACATGTCAGACATCAGCAGCGCAGAGGACGATGCTTCAGAGTCAAAGCAGTATGCAGCAGCAGTATATTGTTAGAGCACATTCCTCGCTAAGAGGGAGTGTTGATTTGGGGTAGCATCAGATGTGCTCTAGGCCTCAAATTTTGCAGGGAGGCTTGGGCACATGTATTCCAAAGAATCCAGAAAGCATTTTGAGAAATTCCACCCAGAGACAATGTTATTAAAATAATTAAAATAATTAATATAAGTTTTAATGAGACTCTAAGTCTAAACTTAGGAAATTAAAAATATTAATGGGTATTAATCTAATTGTGGGTATAACTTCTAGAAGAAGACGAGGATCAAGCTAAAATGATCTTAGCCATTGATTAGCTTCTAATTTGGGCTGCTGAATGTCAACGAGAAGATTATTTAAGGAGGCTTGACGGTCATTTGGAAAACACGCCGAAAGATCAAGAGATCGAATTTCTGAAGTGAGAAGTTCTCAGGAGGAAACTTTGATTGAGTAGATTTCTTGTAGTTGAGGGGCAGGGATAGCATTTAGAGAGAGAGAGAGAGAGATTTTCTCAATCGGAGAATCATCAGCAAAGAGAGGCAGAGAGTGATCCAGCAACTCTCACGCAGAGGCTGACGCATGGCCACGAAGGGCCACGCAGAGGCAGCGCAAAGGGTTAGAGAGCGTGAGATTTCGCTGGGTAGAGTCAGTTTCAGAAGCTAGAAGCCGGGGTGTGAGACCGAGCAGTTGAGAGCAGAAACTCTGGGCAGCAAATCGATCTACAGGCTGGGTGATGTAATGCCTAGAGAGGTTGACACAAGGACTATGTGAGGACTGCGCAGAGGCAGCATAGGGCCCGCCAGAGGCACCTCATCCAATGACCGAATCAACTGGGATTTTTCTCAGTGATTGTGTGAGGTAATCTCACAAATCTTTCTGCCAATATTTCTCTTTGTAACTGAATAGCCCTCGACATATTTGGAGATCTATTCAGAATTTGCTACTGCTTAATAATAATAAACCCTCAGAGTTGCTGCACTGGGTTTCCCACATTGAGTTTTTCCGGGGACATTTGTCCAAAAATAATGGTGTCTATTGTGTTCTATTTTCTTTCTTGCTCAGTCTCTTGTTTCCACATACAAATTAATTAAGTGAACGCTGCAGTGTATGTATTACGATATTTGCCGTAGGAAACTGCAAGTAATTTGTTTAAAGGAATTTAACAAATAGGAGTAATATCATCAGTTGTTGCAGTAGGGATTCTGGTTCTGGAATTTTCACATTATGCAACCTCTTGAGAGAGATGAATTATGTATTATTTTTTCAAGTTTGATGAATGAGTCATGGCTAGCGTTTAGGGATGAGCAATGATTTACATAGAAAGTGTTCTTTTTAAGTCTTGTGAATTTATTTTATGAATGTATTAAGTGCAAATGTGCTTACCTAGTGGTGGGGGTGCATTTTGTTTGTATTATTTTTCAATAGATCCTATCTTATAAACCCTAGGAAGAGTTCTAGTGGAGAACATTCCCTTAATTTTGTCTTAAGAGCTTGTAAAATTCATGTGAGGAGTTTCTAGAGTTAGTAGTGGACAACCTTAGTTATCACCATTTAGGAGGATCTTCTAAAGTTAGTAGTGGAAAACCTTAGTTATCACCCTAAATCCATGCTTTACCTTCTTCAAGAGAGTCCATGATTTGACTTCACAAGCCCAAAAAAATAGTAGGCACTAGTCTCTCCCAGTAGTCATTTATTAAAATCAATTTTATCTTTTACTTTATTTTTAGGGTTAGATTAGGTTTTGTCACAGCTATAGCTTAATTTTCAGCCATAGTTAGGCTGGATGTCTAGGGATTGTGAAGCATTTGCATGGATAGAAATAGATCTTTTCATCATTCATTGCATTGCTGATTTAATTCTCAGCCCTTTCGGGCTTGATGTCTTGCATCATAGGGTTGTTATGTGCTATTTACATTTCAAAAATAGTTGGGTACTAAAACCCTAGTTTAACTTGTATTTTCATCCCTAGTTTTCATTGATTTTTTACTTGTGAAAAGACCGATTTTTTTTGCTGCGTTCATAACTTCATATATTGCTAAAGATTGTCATATTTTACACAAGTTTTACACTGGCCATAGAATTTTCTTCTTTTGATAGTGTTTGGGGTACCCTCTTGACTTATTTTAATTTGCTAAATATCATAAATTGTCTTGGAAACTCCTCACAATCAAATCTGGAAATTGCTTTGAATGACCCACCTGGTTCTCACTTTGAACATCTTGTCCTAGTGGTGGTCTTGTGAGTAGCCAACATAGGAGGCCTTATACTTGAATATCTCTTGCCTAAGGATTACTCGAAGTTACTATGGAATTCTCCCTTATGTTGGATCTGATCTTCACTAAAGAGAGAGAAATGCTTGCCTAGGTGACAATGGTAACACTTCCATGTTATGCTTGTCTTGGCCCCTTGTAAAAGGCTTTGCACCAAGGTGCTAGATTTTGTGATAGTAGTCACCTTGTTCAAATCTAGCTTGGAAGGTAGGAAGTGACCTGGAGCATCAAGAAAGTACCTAAAAGGGAGGAATTGATGAATAGAAATGGCAACACATTGGAGCTGCAAAGATGCCTTCAACGACCAATGACATCGTTGTCCCTAGGGTGGAAACCTATTGAAGCAGACCAAAGGATCAATGGATCAACCATTGGGAAAATTCAGGGGGATATCTTCATTATGAAAATCAATGTCTTTAGAGAACTAATAGCTTTTTTGAATTGAGGATGGTGCGAATTTGAAACACTCTAGTGGCCACTCAAAAGCTAGACAACAAATGTTTGTGTTTTGATTTTGTCAAAGTAGTCTAAATGTCTCTTTGTTGTTGGCAGCCCGTATCTTTCACTTAGTTTTATCAAAACAACATAACTCTTCACATATTTAAAAGCTACCAATTATGTAATGCATGTATCGATACCAAACCACTCCAAGTAAGGGTATCTAGACAGTGGAATGCCCCCTATTTTGGTCTATGATTAAATTTTTTTCTACATTGGTAGGAATGACAAAGTTTACGAAAGACCTACAAATTTTTGGCTTGTACTATAGCAGCACCTTTCTAGTGATCATATATAAGTAAAACCTTTTTTTTTCCAACCAAAGAAAAAACATTTTTGCAACATCCTTTTAAATATATACCTTCATCAAGGAAAGCTAGAAATGCCCACCAATATGTATCATACAAATTTTATAAATTAAAAAAACCTGAAAGAGTATCCCCAATAGAGCAATTCTTGGGATGGAGATCCCTACTTGCAGACATAAAGTTGTTTTCCTTGCTTCTTGAATTTTTCAAAATTTCTCGATTGACCACTTTCAAATTTAAATTTGGATATTGATGTAAGATCGAGATTGTCACACGAAAACAAATGTTTTGGTTGGGATGCAAAATATTTATATTTAAAAGAACTTCCCTATTCCTACCTAGTCAAATGTTTCCAAGCGACTTCTCCTACTAAAAAGATTTAAGTCTATAAAATTTGTGATTCTTCACCTTTTTTTGAAAGTTGCTTTAAGAAACATTCAACGTCGGGTGATGCATTGCATAAGCTCGACTTCCTCCAACTCAAGTACAAGGTATGAGGGTATTTATTCCACCAAAATTGCCTAGAACTTGCACTTGGCCTCATCCCTTTTTACGTGCCACTGAAGTGAGGAAAAGCACATTGACTATGGAGCTTTGGTGGACAACTCAGTACCTGGTCAAACTCACTTGTGAACTAAGGCTCAATTGGCATGTTTTTGTACCTTCTATCATATTAAAGAATGATGTTTATATTTCTTGCAAAACAAGTACATGGATTGCTCCTTTGGAACTCAACAATATCCATATATTGAAATGGAAAGTTTGTAATTAGCTCAAAGATTACCCCTTTGCAAGACTCTCTATCAATACCACATCACCAAAGCACATTCGATTAGCTAAAACATAATCGGTTGTTTTGCTCAACAACCAGTACAGATGGGTATCCCTCATTACTGATCAAAGGCTATTGCTCGGTTCTCCACCCCCTTGAGGAGAGTACACTACTAGTTCTCAAATGTATCTCTTTTCCTAAAGCCAAGCAGGATATCAATGGACCACCTTCCCCTATTCAAATGCTTTCAAATATAGGCACTACATATAAATCAATTGGATTGAACCTATAAGGGGGTTGAAGCCCAAGATGACCTTCTATGAAGAGCACTTCACAGAGCTATGGACAACCTCATTGTTCAATCCTCTTACATGCTTCAATAATAAATGCAAGAGCTCAAGATCCCCTTAGGTCAATTCCAGGTGCGCTCATATCAACTTCAAGTGGAAGCTAAACACTAGATTGCATGAAAGGAAAAATAATGCAAGCTATACCTATTGAGTTTTCCACAACATATGAGAATCTAGGTTTGGGTCTTACAATCTCTGACACAACCAACTCAAATGCCACAAAAAGACTACTTTGCATAGTGGAATCTACACATATTAGTGAATCAACTAGTGCAAATGACAATTTTTTATTTTTTCAAACCCTTCTTTGTTATAGTAACAAACTATAATACAACAATCTAGGGCTCTCGTACCAGGTATCATGACCCTCATGCAATCACACTGATACAAGAATACAAACTAGGGCTTGGTGTCAACCCTTTGACTACCAAGGTCCAATATACCCCGAACAAGACAACACTTGACCTACTTGTTGATGGTGGCCAGACGCAGCCCTTTCAATCCATGTGTCCTGAACACATCCTATAGCTCCTTAGTCTATCTCTATCAATGAACTCTGTCCCTTTAGGTCACTGAACTCGACCAGGTCAATATGCCCTCTAGTTGCTCCTTTGTCCTTCAAGGTCTACAACACTTAGGGACTTTTGTAGTTATTCACAACTCTATTTGTGAACAACTCTTGGGTTGCCCGCCTCTGCGTTCCCCTATTGCTATAATGAAGACAAGTCAAGGGCACAGAGGCTACCCATTTTCCACTGTAGAAGTCCTTCTCAACAGTGAACTAGGGCTATCAATTTGACTCTCTTGGTTGTAGTCCCTGAGCTCAACTTCTCTGCCACTACTAGCGAACATATGCTCCTTTATAGGTCCTGCACTTAGGGCACAATGGTCAACCTTCTAAAAGTCCTCCATCCTATGCTTAGGCTGCCATACATCTATCCAATCTGGATACCAATCCTGCATTGTTTCTTATGCTTCAGATCTGCCCATCCTCAGTCATCTCCTTGACTGATCTAGGGCCACTAGAACTACACTTATCTAGGGCTTGTAGATCTTCCCTCATATTTGTGATTTGACCCTAAAATCACATAGATCTAGGGCTTCCTGTATTGTTTCCCTTTGTTTTGCAATATGCTCCTCAATTACACAAATTTGAAACTCATGGATCTGCCCTCATCTAGGTCTCTTTAGATCTGCCCTCTAACAATGATTAAGTTGCCTCCTCATCACTGTTCTTGGGTTCCAATATACTACTGCTCCAAACCTTGAACAAATCTCATTAACCTCCATTCTTCCATGCCAACAAATGCTTCTACTTTTGTCCACTCCACTCGTCCATCTGAGCCTGAGCTAGGGTATTCTTGACCTTCTTTGGGATCTGTTGACACCTAGAAACCTTGCACATTTACACACAGGTATGCAACGCACATGCAAGGGTAAACACTTGTGTCAACTCCATAACTAGGGTCTCGACCCTCTGCATTCATGACAGATCTAAGCGTGTTAGTTCTTTTGGACAAATCCAATCCTAAAGCAGTGTTTCCCTAGGAGAAATCCCTAACTAGGGCTTAAACAATTTATGTCCTAAAACTTAGGACCAATCTCAAATCTGAGACTCATTTCTTTGGCTTATAAACATTGTTGTCCTAAATACTTAGGATCAGTTCCTCCAAATAGCAAGCCTCCTCCCCGTCATTTGATTTTTGTAGTTATTCCATAGCCTAACACATGCTCAGCTCTCACTGTAACTACAGCAAATCCTTCAGCTTGCAATCTAGGGTCTGTGGCTACCTTAGTAATTCTTGTAGAGCCCTTAATGTGGCCTAATAGGCCCTCCTTCCTCTGCGCTATAACTTGAGCTGAATCGGCCCTTATTTCTGC
Source organism: Pinus taeda (assembly GCA_000404065.3). NCBI lineage: Eukaryota > Viridiplantae > Streptophyta > Pinopsida > Pinales > Pinaceae > Pinus > Pinus taeda. Next base: position 23,619 of record APFE031229212.1, on the reverse strand, counting down.
AAACCATCAGCCTTACGGCCTCCTTTCCCGGTTGGTTAAGGTCTCGGCCTAGATCTGCAACCTTTCTCCTCCATAGAGCATGAACTCCGGCACTTATTAGTTATGCCATTCCTAGGTTTTGACTGCCACAAACCTAATTATCCTCTCCACGACCTTGACAAACTTGGATCAAACCTTCCCTTATTGTTGCGACTTCTTGAGGAAGGACAATCTACTTTGATGCCTCTTGAGGACGTTGCACTTATGGATTGGATTTGGCCCTTCTATGCAGCCCTACTCGACCTCCTAGCTTGGGCTCCTTAGGGCTGTTGACCACTGAAGTGTACCCAAAGATTTTTTTAAGACTCCATGCCCAAGGATGTATCAGAGGTTTTATGAACCATCGAGATCGTCATATCACCAGAGTTTTTCAACTCTACTTCTTCTTCTCTTCTTCTTTTGTTGTACTCAGATTCCTCAAACCCTGTGGGGATGATGTAAAGTGATGCTAGTATGATGAAGTTGAGTCTTGTACAAGGTCTAAGTAACTTGGGACCTTGTCATCAAGTGATTTTACTCTGGGAAGTTTTTTGACTTGGTTAATCATTATATCCTTACAGGGACTCAATAATTAATTGATTTTTTTCCTCCAAGCATAATCCTAAAGCCGGAGTATGGCTTGAAGGTGACGTAGTGTCTAGATTCATTGTGTATTACCATACTAGATCACTCGTAAAATTTCATGAAATTTGATTAGGTCTAATAAGTGATGTCTAGGGAATTTGTATGGGGTATGTGTGCTCAAAATTACACCTCTCACCCTCAACTTTCTACTATGACACACTTTGAGGGGTAAAAATAAATTCTTGACCCTCAAAATCCACTTTTTCTAAGTTTAATGGAAAATATGGCAATAAATTGAGCCAGCAATTAAATAAACTGGAGAAGATAAATATCCACACATGCTAAATGATGTGGAAATGAGGTGGAAAATCATCAAGGAGTCGAAACCATGTTATAAAGTGATGTGGGCCAAGAATCAAGGAGAAACATGTGACAAAAAAGGAAAATCGAATTTCCTTGAGGGGACCACGAGTTTCACAAAAGCAAATCACATTATTTTAGGAGGATAAGTCGAGTTAAGGAGGTAACTCACCCATTGGTGGGCTTTGACTTGGAGATCCACAAGAGATGAGTGGAGAGTGGTCTCCTACCACTCCACTCTCACATACACATGTCCTCTCCACCTCAACAAGTTCTCCTCATCAAGGATTGTGTGGGCCTCTCTAGAGGAAATCGAATGGCCACTTGGGAAATTTGAATTTGCATGTAGAGGCATTGGGATTGTCGCCAATTTATCTTGTGATTGTCACCATTTGCCTTGGGATTGGCTCCAAAACTGCTATATAATAGAGCTATTGTGCTTGGGAAAACTTTGCTCTTACGTACACTTGTTCTCAATTGTAATAAAAGACTTTGGAGTTTCATTCATGAGTGTTGTTCCATTGGAGTATGATGATTGGTTCACTATTGGTATAATTTCCTTTGCTCATGCTTTCGATTTATGTTATTTCCATATGCTCTTGTAGATGTGTTAATGTAAAGCTATTTTGCATTGGCAATTGATTTAGGAGTATGTTTTAGGTGTAGAAATCTCTAATTATTTTCCAATAAATTTCTAGAGTTTTCTTATAGTTGCATTTGTTAAATCTATATGGGACTAATGTTGGATTGAAGTTTTGTAGAGGAGAATCTTGTTGGATCAAATATCAAGCGAGAGGGGAACTCTTTAGAGAGACCAACCCACTCTTGACACATTCTCCAAGGAGATCTCATTAATTCTTTGAATTTGATAGTTTATCTTACGAAATGATTTTCTTGCGAGGATTTTCTTTGACATAGCTTGTACATAAGCAAATGCTTCTTAATTTAAATCTTTTTAAAAACTTGTGCTTTCATTGATTTATTTAGTTATTTAAGAGCATTTCCCAAACTATACAAGTGATGGGGTTCACTCCCATCACTTGATTTGGTTTTGTATTTTAATTTCTATCATACTTACATGTTATTTTACACTAATTTTGTCATAGTTTTGTAGCCCATAATCTAAGTTTTGACACAAGTGCCTTGAGGAAAGACTATTGAACTCTAACTAGTTTTCTTGTAGGACCTCTCAAGCATTCAAGTTTTATTTCAAAGAGGTCGTGGACACTAGAAGGAGCTGCAAATAAGGATAGGTTGTGGGCCTTTGTGGAGATTGTAATTTTCAGATTTTAGAAAGTCTTCATTGGCCCTTGAGGTTCCTAATGTTGGAGGGATATTATAGCTATTTCTAGCTCCAAAGCTTGTACTATTTCCCTTCATCTTTTGGGAAATCCTCTAAAAGACTTTAAATCCATTGTAATATCAAAATAAAAGATCTTTTTGGTGGGAGCCTGGGTTTTATCCAAGGCATCATTTCTACTCTTTTAGAAGGAGGATTTTGTGTGAGTGGATTAATTTTGCATCTTTTCTAACCTTCCTTTTTAGCTCATTTTGAATGTTTTAAAATTAACACAATCTCGCCATCACATTTCAATTTCTAAGTTAAATTTTGCTACAAGTTTCACTTGATGTTTTGCATTCATTCTTGCTTTGAAGTACAAGTTGATATTTTGCTTTAAAACAACTCATTTCTTACATGCAGATATTTGGAGTTATGTGACAAGTTTAATTTAGTTGCTTAACAATTTGCTTTCTTTGAGATACAATTGCCGCATTATAGGCTCATTTGTTATCTTGCTCACTTATTTTCCAAGCATAATTTACAAGCAAACCTTCACTTTTCTTTAGCTTCATCTCATTTCCCATTGCTATAAGTTTATGGTTTGTGGCATTTAGTTGAAGCAATTTATTATTTCATTTGCTTATGAAGCTTATGTTTATGTGTCTTGAACAATTTTGAAGTTATATCATTGTGAACACTTTCATTTACTTGAGGCAATTCCTCTTTTGCAAAGAAAACTTACTTGCATCACTTTAATTCATTTTCAAGCTAATTTCCTTTTCCAATTGAGGTAACATTTGCAATTTACTTTGAGCACCATCTCATTTCCATTATATTGAAGCATTGCAAATCTCTCTCGGGAAAACTTACTTGCATAGCATTTAGGCATTTTATCATAGTTTGCATTTTAACTCAATTAACCTCCAAGCAATAGCTTGCTTGATAGACATCATAGGGAAAAGACTTTCTTGGAAAATTCTTCCAATTGTTACGAGGTAAGGTAAAGAGTGTGTGACCCTGCAGTTATGAAGGTGGCTTGTCCCCTTGTAGGAACGAGGGCACATACTGGCTAGTAAGACTCAAAGGAAGGGTATCATTAACAATACCATCGTGTCTTCAACCCCTCTTTCTTACATTCACCCCAATTTTTACCCTTTGGCAAGAGTTCAAAAGGAATATCTCTCACTTAGAGTAGGCATTTAGCCTAAAATTAACCAAGATAATTGCATCTAACCTTAGTTAAGTGCATTTCATATTAATTCACTTTACTTTCAAAGTATTTTACTTGCAATTTATCATGTACTTGTTATGATGAGCACTCATTGAATCTATTGTTTGAAACTATTTCCTTTGGTCAAGTAATATATCTTTCATTTTGCAAGTAAAGCTTTAAGTTTATTTCATATTGCAAGTTATTTTACATTGCTTCTTTACATGCTTTAGAATCGTGAATGGTTATACTTTGAAAGCATTTCTTTGAAAGCAATTTTATATCTTGCAAGTGATATCAACTTATTCTAACGTCTATTTGACTGACAGCATTACTTATGTTTGATTTTCATTTTTGAGCAAGTGTTATTTATTTTGAAGCGATATTGACGGCATTGGTTTTACATGCTCATCTTTTATTTATGTGTTGATGGTTATTGAAGTATATTTCATTTCATATTGCTCATAATCTCAAATATTCCAAATTGACCATAACATCTCCTAGAAACCTGACATCACTTTTCACTTAGCTTTCCATTTAGGGGACCACCCCCCTTAGCTTGCCTACAAGAGAGCTTAAATGGAAGAAAGTTGGAAATAGGTGACAGCCCCATCCCTTCAATTTGCCACCAACCACACCTTGTGGGGTTAAGGGCTTTTCTCACTAACTTAGGTGTGTGTGTGAGGCAGCAAACAAGGGCTACATCTTGGCCTCTTTCCTGATCAAACAAACTCCCTCTTGCTTGACGAAAAGTCTTGTCTTAAAACATCCTTAAATAGATCTCCATAACCCTGTTTGGAACACTCTAGATCTTAGGGGTTTTGATCCTCTTAGACTTAGGAATTTAATTTTTCTTTTTAGAATTTTAAACTCCTTGAGTCTAAAACCCCTTCTCTCGGATTCTTTTCCCACAAATCCATTTGTGACCAAACTCACACAAACCCACCTCCTAGGGTTTGTGTGGAATACCTCTCGAGCTACAGACTTCAACACTCCCTCTTAGTGAGGGAGGTACTTCCACTGCTTGGAAGTCTCTAGCGACACTAGCCCATATGGCATCCATCACTACAACATACCCTGTAGAATGGATCAATGTCTTTGTGATGTCTCTACCTCATCAAAACCTCAAGATCTCGAACTTCCATAGGGTTGTTCCTTCTGAATCTATATGATCTCCACTAGATCACACGATTCCACGTGCACACTTTGGTCCATTGGCCCTTCAAAGTAGCTATGATACCATGTTGAATTTTCCATGGCATATGAAAATCTAGGTTTGGGTCTTACAAGCTTTGACACAACCAACTCAAATGCCACAACAAGACTACTTTGCATAGCAAATCTACATGTTGAATGTTCTAAGTCTATCTGTTAGAAAATTAATCTGTATTTTGCTGGTTTATTTCTTCTAATTGTCTAAATTCGAACAAGTTATTTAATACATTTAAATAACGAAATAAACACAATACAGTCACAACATCTACAAATCAACAACTGAAAGAAAACAAGCACACAAGTGACACCATTATTTTTGGACAAATGTCCCCAAAAAAACCCAATGCAGGAAAACCAGTGCAGCTATTTTGAGGGTTAGATTATTATGCAGTGTTTCTGAGTACAACTAGGTGCCTAACCGGCTCACCCGATAGAGAAAATTATATGGCAGCAACACCTCTATATTCGGAAACGTGTATTTAGAAAACCTGTGCCACGAAACCCTCTCTGACACAACTAAAGCTCAACATTGGCCCTTCTGGCCACTGTGTCAGCCCCAGGACCCTCTGTGTCAACCCTTTGAGGCACTGCACAGCCTCTGGGACCCTCTGCGTCACTCCCTCTACCCTTTGCAAGGATGATGCAACCCCTCTGGGCTCTGCATTGCCTCTGTTGGGCTCTGCGTAGCCTGGACTGGCTGCTGCTCTCGCTCTCTCTACTTCTGCACTGGGCTCCCAGTATTGTCCCTAGTTCTCTGCCTCATACTCAATGCCCCTCGTTACTGAACACTAATTCAACTTTGCTTAGCAACCCCGCTCTAGCAAAATGAATGACTGATCACTCTGGTGTGTTCTCCAACTGACCCTCAAGCCTCTTCTTATACTTTTCTCGTTGGTCCATCAACAACCAAGATTAAATCCCTAATCAACGGCTAAGATTAGATTTGGCTTGATCCATGACTTTTGGAACCTTCTAACCCAGTTTTATATTAATACCCATTAATAGTTTATTTTTCCTAAGTTTAGACTTACGAACTCCATTAAAAATATTAATCATTTTAATATCTCCCAAACTGGGTACAATCTATGCAAACCATTTTTGGGTCTTGGAGATCTCATGTGCTTTAGCCTCTCCACCAATTTTCATGGCTAGAGCACATTCGATGCTACCCCAAAACAACACTCCCTCTTAGCGAGCATTGTGCTCTAGTAATACTCCTCACTCAGCATCACACTGATTATCCGACATCAGTACCTGTGATGATGCTAATCCTACTGCCCAACATCCTCTGCATTGTTGCATCCTGTACTGCTGTCCATGGCCCTGCCACTACCACTGCCGCTACTGCATTTGTATAATAGCTCCCTTCGTATGTGTTATTGTTGGTCCATCCTCCCAGCACTGCATCTGCACTGCAACCCCCTCTCATTACGCTGCATCGTGCTATTGCATACTGCTATTGCACTGCAACTCAATTACTAAGAAGTAAGTGATCCACCCAACTTCTAACATCCCTGTTAGGCTAGAAACACTCCCGATGCTAAAGCTCCCTCTGCCACTAACAAGTGCTCCCTCTACTGACCTCTGCGTTGCTGCAACAACTCCCTGCATCTCGCACCGTTGCACACCTCTCTGTGCCATCCTGCACTAGTGTAACACTCTCGTGCTTCTCGCACTATTGCAGCTTGCTAGCCTTCATTGCTCGGGGACTCCCGCACTGTAGCACTCTCTGTCGCTTTATCGACATCCGTCTCTACCGACATCCACCAATCCTGCTACTCCTCTTAGGGCTCCTGTAGCAAGGTATAATCCAAGAGGTTGGGTACCTCAAGGATCCTGCCCCTCATCACCTGTAGTCCTCCTGACTACAGCTCGATGTCTCCCCGCTTCTTCTCAAGTGGCACATGAGCACTCATGGCACAATCATCATCCTCCTCTACCTCCTTCTCCACCTTTGTTAGTGTTGCCTTCGGGTCCGAAGCCTCTCCCTTACTCTTCTTCCTAAGACACTAGTTCCAAAATGACCCAGTTCCCCACAATGGAAGCACTTGACCATGGAGAGATCCTTCTTCTTCCTCCTCTTGCTTTCCCGCAGATGCTAGAGCCGCATCCTCTTCCTCTTCTCTTGCTTTCCCGCAGATGCCAGAGCCGCATCCTCTTCCTCTTCCTTCTTGATCCTGACTACTTTCTCGCCACTCCCCGCCTTGCTCAACTGCCTGATCTCCTCTTGCCGAAGAGTCGCCCACAATTCTTCCCAATCCAGAAGACTCGCCCTGCCCAGTATGCTCTGGACAAATGTCTCCCACTCCTCGGAGAGTGCGTTAAGTGCAATCCTCATGACCATCTCCTCATCAGGTGTGGCTCCTATGGAAGTTAGCTGGTCCCAGATCTCCTTTAATCGACCGAGGAAGTGATCTATCTGCTCCCCCTTTTGCATCTGGTATGACTGCAGCAGATTCTCAAGTAACATCTTCCTCTGAACGAAAGTATGCTAGTACAATTTCTTCAGGGCTTCCCACATCTCATTTGTTGTTTCCTTCTCGACAATATGTTGGACCATGATCCTTGACCCCATCAAGGATGATGAACTTCGCCCTGGCCATTGCCTCCTCGTACTTCTCATTTTCAGCCGGGTCAACTAGGATTGCCACTACTTTCAAGGCGAAGGCCTTGATGCGATATTTGTCTAGAATGGACAGGATCCTAGCCTTCCAGACCACAAAATTGGACGCTTTGTCCAACCTATCTTGATCCCTCAGCCCATTCACGGCCATCTCTCTGCTCTTCTCTGTCGACTCCTCCGAGTCTCTCTACTTCCCGCCTGGAAGTACTTTGTTCAACTCCTGCTGAGTCTCTCAACTTCCCATCTGGAAGTTCTCTTCTCGACTCCCTTTAAGTCTCGATTTCCCTCCTGGAAATCCTTCTGCCAACGTCAAATTTCCCCTCTCCGATTGTTTGTGCAACTGCAACACTGATCCGGATTCTTCGGCTAGAAATCCGCCTCGGTAGCAATTCCCTCTACCTTGGTCTTGCCCTATTAGGTATTGTTCTGACCACAGTACCCCACCAGCATTGCTCCGCAAACTACCCACAGTCTCCTATGCCCCAGCAACTGAAGGATTGAGCCTCTTGCTTTGCGCAATCCCGACACTGGCAAATCAGCGCCCTCAGCCAACTGCGTCAGCCCTCCTGGCCTCTGCGTGACCCTGATTCTGCCTTCCTCAGCCTCTGCGCTAGCCTCTTTCTAGCCGAGACTGCTGACGCAATCCCTTTGCATCACTCCTTCCTTTGTCGCTTTCTGCAAGGATCAACTCGGTCACTCGAGACAGCTGAATCTGCTTATTTGATGCCTTCAGTTTTCCTATGATCTACAACCACGCTCTGATACCATGTTGAATTTTCTAAGTCTATCCGTTAGAAAATTAATATGTATTTTGTTGGTTTATTTCTTCTACTTGTCTAAATTCGAACAAGTTATTTAATACATTTAAATACCAAAATAAACACAATACAGTCACAACATCTACAAATCAACAACTGAAAGAAAATAAGCACACAAGTGACACCGTTATTTTTGGACGAATGTCCCCGGAAAAACCCAATGCGGGAAAACCGATGCAGCTTTTCTGAGGGTTATATTATTATGCAGTTTTTCTGAGTACAACTGTGTGCCTAACCGGCTCACCTGACAGAGAAAATTATATGGCAGCAATACCTCTATATTCGAACACAGGTATTCAGAAAGCTTGTCCCACGAAACCCTCTCCTGCACAACTGAAGCTCAACGCTGGCCCTTCTGGCCACTACGTCAGCCTCCTGCTGACCTACGTCAACCCCAGGACCCTCTGTGTCAGCCCTCTGAGGCACTGCGCAACCTCTGGGACCCTCTGCGTGGATGACACAGTCCCTCTGGGCTTTGCGTAGCCTGGACTGGCTGTTGCTCTCGCTCTCTCTGCTTCTGTGCTGGTCTCCCAGTATTGTCCCTACCTCTCTGCCTCGTACTCACTGCCCCTCATTGTTGATCACTGATTCAACTTTGCTTAGCAACCCCGCTCTAGCAAAATGAATGACTAATCACTCTGGTGTTTTCTCCAACTAACCCTCAAGCCTCTTCTTATACTTTTCTTGTTGGTCCATCAACACCCGAGATTAAATCTCTAATCAACGAATAAGATTAGATTTGGCTTGATTCATGACTTTTGGAACCTTCTAACCCAGTTTTATATTAATACCCATTAATATTTTATTTTCCCTAAGTTTATACTTAAGAACTCCATTAAAAATATTAATTATTTTAATATCTCCCAAATCGAGTACAATCTGTCCAAACCATTTCTGGGACTTGGAGATCTCATGTGCTTTAGCCTCTCCACCAATTTTCGTGGCTAGAGCACATCTGATGCTACCCCAAATCAACACCACATATATCAGTGAATCAACTAGTGCACATGACAATTTTTTACTTTTTTTTTAAACCCTTCTTTGTTATATTAACAAACTATAATACAACAGTCTAGGGCTCACGTACCAGGGATTATGGCCCTCATACAATCACACTAATAGAAGAATACAAACTAGGGCTTGGTGTCAACGCTTTGACTACCAAGGTCCAATCCACCCTAAACATGACAACACTTAATTACAGGGAAGTACGCTAAACCAGCTTTTTCCATAAGTAACAATAGAGCAGAATGTGTATTGGGATTGATACACTCAGATATCTATGGTCCAATGTCAACAAGATCTCTTAGTGGTGGCGAATACTTTGTCACTTTTATTGATGATCACTCTTAGAAAAACCCAGATCTATTTCTTAAAGACCAAGGATGAGGCCTTTGATCGATTTAGAGAGTTTAAGGCTCTCGTTGAAAATATGACAGGGAAAAAGATAAAGGTATTTCATTCAAATAATGGTGGGGAATATACGGACAGAGACTTCACAGATTTCTGCGCAAATGAGGGAATCAAAAGAGAGTGGACAGCTCCATATAATCCGGAGCATAATGGAGTAGCAGAGTGGAAAAATAGTACTATTGTTGGTGCTGCCAAAGCTATGTTGTATGATTAGGATCTACTTAAGTTTTTATGGATAGAAGCTTGCAACACAACGGTGTATATTTAGAATATAACTCCTCATAGAGCATTGGGGAAGAAAACGCCCGAAGGAGTCTTCACAGGGAAGACGCTGAAAGTCAGTCATCTCAGGATATTCGAAAGCATGGCATACTGTCACATTCCAGATGAAAAGCGCAGTAAACTGGATCAAACTGCAGAAAAGGGGTATCTCATAGGATATAGTGAGACCTCAAAGGCATACAAAATCTACATTCCTAGTAGCGGGAAGATTGTAGTGAGACAGGATGCAAAGTTCATGGAGGATAGAGCCTTCAAGAAATCTCGAGAGATGCCAGTAGAAGATCAGTCAGGAGATGTTCCACTAGTCTAGGAGCTGTAGGGGCAGCAAGGAGGACAGGTAGGAGGATAGACACCTGGATCGAGTACAGTGACCAGTACCAATATTTCCTCAGAAGGAGGAAATCTAGATAGTTCCCAACAGATGGAACAACAAGATCAGGAGGACGAGTTGATTGAGCCCCCCACCACCAGTGGTAGAACCAACAGAGAAGTACGACAGACACTGAGGGATGCAGAGGAGTTTGTTGGAGCTCCTAGAACCAAGAAAAGACAGCGTAGACAACCTGACAGATACCAAGCATTGGCAGCTCAAGTTGAAGAACCCTTTAGCTTTCAGGAATCCATTCAACACCAAGTTAGGGTGGATGCCATGGTAGAAGAATACAACTCTATCATGACGAATGATGTCTGGGAAGCAGTACTGTTACACAATAATTTGTCACCGAACTCGCATTCCCTGATCCCGGACACTGTCGGTCCGTGTTATTGACATCTGCCTTGTGTCATGTTGCAAATTATGTGTCAATGTCTTCCTTGTCATCTCAAGAAGAATACCTCAGTTCATTACTCCTGGAGCAGATCCTTTTTTTACCTATGTTTTTGGGTCGTCGCGAGTTAGCAGTTGTTCCACCTGCGAAGATGGCCAAGATTGAACTAGCCCTAGCGAAGTCGTCACTCTATCTCTGTGTTGCACTCGCGACGAGCTATTTTTGGCGAGTTTTTTAAACAAACTGTCGAAGCTTCGAAGTGTAACAGCTTCATGGGTGGTCCTAGGGTCGGTTGTTGAATCAAATGAACTCGCCTCTCTCCTTTTGGATGGTTGTTCCACCTTTTGTGCAACCTCTCAAAGGGATAAGCTCTTTCTCCCATCTCTTATGGAAGCTCCTCCTCCTATAAATACCTCCTCCATGACTGAGATCAGCTAGCTTCAGATAGTTGAAAAATAGCTTCAAAGTTCAAGAGTTCTGAGATAGTTTGGAGTGGAGTTAGAGGTAGAGAGTTTTGCTAGAGTTTGGAAGTAGCCTCTTGTGTAACTTAGCCTGGGATGGTTTTGAGTGGAGTTGGCTTGATTGTATGAGTGTCCTAGCATCGTAATTTTGCTTTTTGGGTAGGAGAGGGAGTTATTCATCCTATTGGGAGACACTTCATGAGTGAATGCCTGCGGAGACATGCTGACATGACCCTTCAAGGAGACTTACGACATCGAGGCATGGTTGTAAGTTTTACTTTAGTTTATATTAATACAAATCAATGGTTTATTTCCTATATCTTATGTCAAATTGCATATTGATAGCTTGAAGCTCCTTGACCCTTTAAGTAGATCACTTTTGTCGTATTCTATTATGTTCGTTGTTGTTCTCTGTATGTTGTTTTCAGGTACAGAAGTGATTAGAAGAACGAGAGTTGGAGCAACACAATGGGGACTTCATCAAGCGAGGATTTGACAGTAGGCCTTCATGACATCAACCATCTAAGGAAATTTGCTTTGGTATTGTCTTTGCTGTGACTAGACCCACTCTAGGGCTAGAGGGGTTGCCTCTGTCTGCAGAGGGAACTTGCTTGCATCACAAGTACCTAGACCAAATGATAGATCAGTTGTAGGATCAAGATGGATCTACAAGATCAAGTATGCTGCATATGGCAGTATAGAGAAGTACAAAGCTAGGTTTGTGGTAAAGGGGTACGCTCAGAAAGAATGAATAGACTATGAAGAGACCTTCGCCCCAGTTACTCGATATACCTCTATCAAATCCATTATATCCCTAGTAGCTCAAATGGGATGGGAGATTCACCAGATGGATGTCAAGACAACATTCTTGAACAGGGTGATAGAAGAGGTGTATATAGAACAGCCTGAAGGCTTAGAAACTCATGAAAAGAGAACTCATGTTTGCAGATTAAAGAAAGCCCTATATGGGCTCAAGCAAGCACCCAGAGCATGGTATGGTCTGATTGACAGTTACTAGCAGCAATTGGGATTTGTCAAAAGTGATGTTGATCCCAATCTCTACTACTTAACAGTAGAGAATGAGCCACTTATTCTGGTATTATATGTTGATGACTTGTTTTTAATAGGGTCATCCAGGCTCATACAGGATTGCAAGAAGAATCTTGAAGCTAAATTCGACATGAAGGACATGGGGTTGATGCAATATTTTCTAGGGTTGGAAGTTTGGCAAAAGAATGGGAGATCTTCCTTAGGCAAGGAAGATATGCTACAGAGATTCTGAAGAGATTTAGAATGCAGGATTGTCGAACCATGGCTACTCCCATGATCACCAACTGGAACAAAATAGATGCATCAGGAGACAAGGAAGTGGACCCCACCTTGTATAAACAGCTCATTGGGTCACTCATGTATCTGATCAACACTAGGCCAGACATTTTCTTTTCTAACAACACTCTTACTGAATTCATGGTGGAACCAAAAAGGGTGCATTGGGCGGTAGCTAGACACATTCTTAGGTATGTGCATGGAATAGTCGAATATGGGTTGAAATACTCCCAAGGGGAGGACGTCAGATTGAATGGGTTCACAGATCCAGATTGGGCAAGTAGTTTAGTAGACCAAAAAAGTACCTCGAGGTACTGCTTCACTGTTGGATCAGGGATGATATCTTGGTGCAACAGGAAGCAGAAGTCGATAGCTCTGAGCTCAGCAGAAGCAGAATATATGGCAGCCAGCACAGCTACGTGCGAAGCTATATGTCTTAGAAAACTGCTTGTGAGCTTTTTCAGAAAAAGGATGGAAGCGACCAGGGTTTATTGTGATAATCAGAGTTGTATCAAACTATTCGAGAATCCAGTATTTCATGATCAATCGAAACACATTGATATTAGATGTCACTTTATCAAAGACTATGTTCAACTTGGGGCAGTGCAGCTACAGTATGTCCCCACAAGAGATCAGGTAGCAGACATACTCACAAAGGCTCAAGGAAGAGCTAAGTTCATTCAATTAAGAGAGTAGATGGGTATTAAACTAAGTAACCAGATTCATTATATAGGGTCCACAAATCCGAATCCGGTGTGTCGGACACGATTCGCCCAAAAATCGTGTCCAAAAAACATGACACATCGAATCCTATTATGACACGTCGAATCCCAAGCGTGTCACGAAATTCACCAACATGTCACGATTTTTGAAATCGTGTCCTGTTTTCCAGAACTTGTTTGGCGGAAAAGTGAGCTGCGCGGATTAGAAAAGGCCGCATTTGTTCATCACAGCCACGTTGTTTATCATTTGGCAAGCGTTGTTTGAGCTGTTGGAAAATGGAGAAGGGTTTATTTTGTGGAAAACGGAATGTTGTCCCACTAGAAGATAAATGTCAAGGTAGAGGGAATAGCAAACAAACTACCAAAGGAAACTATTAGTTGGTCCAAAATAACGTATTTGTTCAATGTTCCAAAGGTGTTTCAACACTGTGTTGAAGATAGAAGCTTCATTCCCGTTCCTTTTATAGAAGATATATAATCATATTTAACTTGAGGCCTGGGGTTTCTAGAAACTATATAAATTTCTTCATAAGCACAATTGCCCTCAAAATACATATATGTAAAATAGTGATGCCTAGATCTTTTGAAATGTAATATAATTCATTTGACTGCTCAGTGCTTGCAATGCTATTGGCTGTCTCTTTTGGGAACTACCTCTCATTTATATGTGAACAGCTAAAGAATGAACCGACAATTCTACAATTGTTTGAGTAGACAAAGAATGGATGCATTGACCTAAAAAAACATGATCATATGACCTTAATTGGGTACATTATATGTAGTGATCTAGCTGCACTTTGTCTGCAAAAGATACACAGTAATTGGACATTTTCGTTTTGGGTGATACAAATTTCTATTTGCCATTGGCATTGCACCAGCAGTATCTATGTAACACATTTTGATTTGATGACTTAATGAGAAAACTACAGTTGTCAGTGTGTTTATCTTACTATCTTGCAGTTGTAAGTTGTCTTTTAGTTATGAATTATGAATCATGATTTATGTGACCAGTAACACTGACATGTATTTGAATTTTGTATGTACTATGCATGCTATAGATGAAGATCTATGTTTGAAATCAATAAATTTGTATCATTAATTACAATTTGTGTAAGAAATATCTAATTTTTAATATATATATATATATATATATATATATATTATATTATTATATATATATATAATTTAAATATAAATATATATATATATATTAAAAAATATATAACGAATCCTACGTGTCCTGTTCCAGGGGGTCAACGTGTCTGAATCCGACACCACAAATTCCGAATCTGACGAATCCCGAATCCAAGTGTCAGGTGACTTAGATATTAAATAAATTTAATACTTAGATCAGAAAACTATTTTTAATAATTAACACAATCATTATCATTAATCTGTTTCGATAGCAGAAACAAGTGATTTCTCAGTTATCGTGGCAGAGGGAGTTGCAGTATGGATGCAATGTTGACAATGGCAAGGTCAGTAGCAGTACAGATGCAGCATTTGCGCAGAAGTTGGTGGGCAGGATGTCATACACTAGCAAGTGCAGAGGGAGATGTTACAGAACAGGGTGATGCTTTAGCAGGTTGCATTACTAGAGCACATTTCTCGCTAAGAGGGAGTGTTGATTTTTGGTAGCATCGGATGTGTTTTAAGTCTCAAATTTTGCAGGGAGGCTTAGACACATGCATTCTCCAATACCCAGAAATTGTTTTGGGAAATTCCACCCAAAGGCAGTTTTATTGAAATAATTAATTATTTTTAATGGAAACCTAAGTCTAAACTTAGGAAATTAGAATAATTAATGGGTATTAATCTAAACTGTAGGTGAAACTTCTAGAAGAAGGCGGAGATCAGTCAATATGATCCTAGACATTGATTAGGATCTAATTTGGGTCGTTGATTGATCAACGAGAGGATTATAAGAGGAGGCTTGATGGGCACTTGGAGAACACACTAGAGGCAAATACTCAGTAACCCGAGTAAGATCGATTTTCTCACTAGTCGAAGTTCAGCAAGAGAAAATCAAATTAGAGACAGAGTTGCAGGTGAGAAAAGAAGAGAAGGCATCAGCATCAGTCGAGAGTGCAAGTCAAGAAGACGCAGAGCAGGGAGAGACGGAGTTGATGCTGTGACGCAGAAAGAGGCAGTGCAGAGGCTGACTAATGTTGGGACAACGTGGGAATTTTGACGCTGGGCCAGCATGGGAAAACTAATGCAAAAGGACTCAGAGGGAAGAGGAGTACTTCTCCTGGATCAGAGTTTTTTAGGAAGCATTTGTAAATTTCCTCACTTCTGTTTTGTTGGTTGTAACTTGTACATGAGATTTTGTTGAAGAATAATAAAGAAACCCTCATCTGTTGCACCGGTTTTCCCACATTAGGTTTTTCCAGGGACGATTGTCCAAAAATAACTGTCATTGTGATTGTATTTGTGCCAGTATTTTTCTTTGCATTTACTTTCCACAATCTTTTAACTGTGAAGGTTGCAGTGGAATTTATTTTGATATTTGTCGTAAGAACACTGTGAAAAAGAGGAAAAGATGGGAAAGTCGCGATCTTCCCCGGCGGGCTGCGTTCGTGAGTTTAGGGTTTCAGTTCGCCAGATTTGCGCCGACGCCGGGCCAAGATTCCTGCTCTTCTGTGGAAAGTCCAGGACCCAGGTGGAGTTTTCCTCATTCATCAAGCTTTCCCTTTGGCTAGGGGCAGTACCGTCCGAAGGCAAGTTTCTTCAAGTTTTGATTCTCAGAAATCAGAATCCGGGGCGTTTCGCTTATTCCTGGCCGCGGTGTATCAACTATGATTTTGTTTTGCTCAGAACCGGCAGATCTTACCACGCCTATGGTCGGCTGTGGGGGCGTCATGTCGATTCAGGGGGTTTCTTCAGCGGCAAGGTTGAAATCTCTTATCGAGGGGGTAGTTTGACCCTGGTCTGTGGTTTTTCTGTGGTATCCCAGTCTTTTATACCACAGATACACATCAAACAGAACCACAGAACCCCTTTTCATTCGATTTTTGACTGTGCTCGTTTTCCCAGAACCGAGATCGCTCTGCGCTGGCTTGGAAAATCTGCCGGTGTTTCTGGAGGAGAGAGGCGTACCCCAGACTTGCTGGCCCTCTTCGGCTCGCCGTGTTTTCGATCGGCAGTCCCAGGGCAGATTTTAAATGGGAAAGCTATGGAGCCAGATAGAGGCCGGAGTAGGGACCTGGTTTCATGGTGTTCTGAAGAACTTTTTCCCTATGTAGCGCAACAAATTTTCATCAGACCAACAGAAGGCAAACATTTATGTTTACAGATCTGGGGAAGCATGAGGGTTCTGGAGCTTAAAAAGAAAATACAAGAAAAACTGGGAATCCCAGCTACTCTCCAAACATTAATTTTTTCTGGGGTTTGCATGCAGGATCTTTTCACACTCCAGTACTACAAGGTAGCAAAGGAT
Organism: Pinus taeda; assembly: GCA_000404065.3. Lineage (NCBI taxonomy): Eukaryota > Viridiplantae > Streptophyta > Pinopsida > Pinales > Pinaceae > Pinus > Pinus taeda. The sequence goes on along the minus strand of APFE031229212.1, from coordinate 7,098 downwards.
TCAACCATTATCCTCAACCTCCGTTTGCGAGGAGGATCAAAGGGATCTTCGTCAAAATCTGCAGGCACCTATCGTGATGCAGCTAAAGGGAAAGATCCCACAGAGGGGCAAGAACCTACAGCAGTCAATATAGCGCCGGGGCAGTATATTGTGGATCAAATGACAGAGAGCCCCTCCATCTCGCTGGATATTCCAGAGGTAAGGAACATTTTTTCAGATCTGGAAAAAAAAGCTGTTATTTGTAGATTTAACGGTTTCTGGCCTAAAACTGAGGCCCTGTATCAATGGGTTCACTCGACCTGGACAAAAAACTGCCAGATCCACCTCTGTTCGAAGGGCTTCTTCATAGTAATTTTCCTTGAAGAAGAAGAAAAGGAAAAAATTCTCAATGAAGGACCATGGTTCTGGGGCAGTGCGGGTTTATTTGTCACCCCATGGTTTCCAGAGTTTGATGCAAATACAATGGTGGTTTCAAGGATGCCGGTATGGGTTAGATTGCATAATCTACCATTACACTTTTGGCACTTCAAGACTTTATCTGCCATAGGGAATACCCTTGGAAGAATGTTAAAGATTGACACAGATAGACATTTAAAAGGAATTTTTACTTTTGCTAGGATATGCGTCGAGGTAGATCTCAGCAAAGGACTACCTGAAAGCATCATCCTGAACTTTAACAATATTCAGTGGAAACAACCTTTGGACTATGAGAACACAGCCTTCAGGTGCAGGGGATGCCAACAAACAGGTCATTTGCTCAAAGCATGTCCCAGCAAGAGCAAGCCACAACAAAGAAAGCCCAGAGGATGGCAGAATCTAGATGAAGTTTTAAAGAGGAGAACAGCACAAAAGAAATCCCCATCGGCAACAGAAGAGGAACCAACAGAAGCAGAAGAGGATGATACCACCATAGAGGAAGTTGAAATAGAACATCAGAAGGAAAATATAGTAGTCAACAAGGATCCACAGCCACATACAAAACAAGCAGAGATCCAGCAAGACAAAGCAGAGAAGACAAGCGTGGATCAAAGCATGGGAGGCAACAAACGGCAACACCACACAGATTCATCAGACTCAGACAAAGAATCAGGCCAGCTGATCGAAACAACTCAGATTGTTATTGCTTCGACCGAACCCACTCTGGGTGAGTGGCGTAAGGTCGAAAAGAAAAAGGGTCGAAAATCTTGAAGCAGTACTGCTGGAGTTTTTTCCCCTCTTTTTCGCTCTCTTTCCTTTCTCTTCTCTTTTCTCCTTGTTCACGTTAGCCTTCTAACGTCGCGTAAGGTGCGTCAGCACTTGTGCCCTTGTGGCAATTCTTCTATATGCTTCTTTGCATCGGCCAATGTAACTTTTCATTATTTCTTTAATAAAAAGTTACTGATTTTTTTCTTTGGAAAAAAGAACACTGTGAATAACTTATTTCTGAGATAATAAGTAGAAGAAATAATATTAATCATTGCAATTGGATTTCTATTTAGAAATTTTAACAATATTTGTGATTTGACCCTCAAATCACATAGATCTAGGGCTTCCTATACTGTTGCCTCTATTCTGCAACATGCTCCTCAATTGCACAAATTTGGAATTCATAGATCTGCCCTCATCTAGGGATCTTTAGATCTTCCCTCTAACAGTGATTAAGTTGCCTCCTCATCACTGTTCTTGGGCTCCAATATACTGTTGCTCCAAACCTTGAAACAACTCTCCTTAACCTTCATTCTTCCACGCCAACAATTGCTTCTACTTTTGTCCACTCCACTCGTCCATCTGAGCCTGAGCTAGGGTGTTCTTGACCTTCTTTGGGATTTGTTGACACCTAGAAACTCTGCACATTTACACACAAGTTTGCGGCTGTTAAAGAGTGCAGCTAGGGGGTAATTCCTCTACTTGGAAGCCCCTCCTTGATGGTTGATTCACACGTTTGGATCACCCTTGATGGCATCTTCCTTGGCCTTGAAAATCAGAATTTTTGCACTTCTACAAATGGCATTTCTTTAAATCAGCATCATCCTCCATCTACAAGTTGGCCCCATTGGTGAATAAATGTGACTCTTCATCCCACGTCAACCAATATAGATATAAGTCAAGTTCACCTCATTTTCATATCTCATCATCACACTTTTCTCTTATCTTCTTGGATTCGATAGCTCTGAAAATTACATGAGTTTCTTCACAGGTGCAAGGAAGAAGGATGAAATTATAAGTGGCCAAAAATCTGAACTGTCTGCAACTTTGACCAGCGTTGACCAATGTTAAATTTGAATTTCTGAGCAGATTTTGACTTTGATCTTTCAAGCATATTTCTATTTGGGCAGGCCACATTCATTAGCACACAAAACAAGGAATTTTGTGCAGGTTGACTAGCATTGACCACAGATAGTTGATCGAAATTCGAATGATCTTCTCTTTGTTTTGTGTTGACTTTGACCTGTTGAAGGCGTCGAGTTTCTCACTTCATTGACTGAATTAATTGGAGGTTGTTTGCCTGTTGTTTGACCACCATTGACTGAACTAGTTAGGGCATATTCATTGTTGTTGACTGATCTCATATTTGCAGACTTTGACAAATCAGATTGGGCTTCTTGTTTTGGATATTGGTTGGTCATCATTGTACTTAATTGGATTTTCTCTCTCTGGTGAACATTTGATATTGATCAATAAGAAGCATTGGTTGGGTTTTTCCCCTTGTGAGGTTTTTCCCTGGCATTAACCTAAATCTCTGTGTTCATTGTCTTGGAGTGTTTTCTTGTGCATTGTTTGTGAAAATTCCTAAACCCAAAATCCCTACTGCAACAAACTGATGTTACTTCTCTTACTTGTTAATCCATACAAGTTATTTACTGTGTTCTACAGTAAATATCAAAGTAAATACAACTGCAGCAGTCACTATTTAAAAATAATATGCCAAAACAAGAAACTGAACAAGAAAGAGATACAACACATCTATACAGTTATTTTTGGACAAATGTCCCTGAAAAAACCCAATGCGGGAAAACCGTTGCAGCAGCTCTGAGGGTTTTATTATTAAGCAATAGTAATTTATGAGTACAATTCGTTGGATGCCCAATAGGCTATCCTATACAGAGAAAAACTGGACAAAACAAGTAGTGAGATGCTCTCACCCTGTCACTGGAAGAATTTGACCCTGATCTCGCTGGAAAGAGGCTTTGTGTCCCTTCTGCATCAGCCTCTGCGCAGAACTGCGTTAACCCTACGCAGTCTCTGCATCACCTCTGTTCGAGACTGCGTTTCTCTTCCTTGTTATCCTCTACTGCCCAGAAACTTCGATTTCCAACCTCTCGGTCTCACACCCCAACTCCCCTCTTCTGAAACTCTATTTCCTCAGCAGGAAATTCGATCTCCCTCTAGGCTCTGCGCTGCCACTGGGTGGGCCAGTGTCAGCCTCTCTTTAGACATCGTTCTGTCCTCTCTGCCTTGTACTCTCTGGCCCAAGAAAATACTCCTCACCAGATACTATTCCAGCCCCTCTCTGCAAAAGATCACTATCGAAAATCTATTCGGTAGCTGCTCTACTTCAGAAAATTGAATTTCCGATCTCCCCTCTGTGTGTTCTCCAAGTGCCCCTCAAGCCTCTTCTTATATCTCTCTGTTGGACAACCAACGGCCTAGATTAACTTCTAATCACTGGCTTAGATCATTTTGGCTTCATCCTCGTCTTCTTCTAGAAGTTACACCCATAGTTTAGATTAATACCCATTAATTATTTTAATTTCCTAAGTTTAGACTCAGGGTCGCATTAAAAATAATTAATTATTTTAATAAAACCGTCTTTGGATGGAATTTCCCAAAACGATTACTGGGTATTGGAGAATGCATGTGCCTAAGCCTCCTTGCAAATTTTGAGACTTAGATCATATCTGATGCTACCAGAAATCAACATTGTTGATGATGTTCGATTTACTATTACTATCAATAAGTAAATGATAAAGTGATTGTTGAAGTTTATTACTTAATCTGAAGTGGAATTGTTATTGCGCTAAAAGTTATTGAAGTAATTGTGCAAGCATAGAACATACCATAAAATTGAACAACGTCTCACATGAAAGGGTAAACACTTCTGTCAACTCCACAACTAGGGTCTCAACTGTAATATCACCAATTTCGATTTTCAGCATTAGAGATGAGTCTTGGGAGAGGACGCAATTCCGACATTGGGACTTAGGAGGAAAAGGTAAAAATTGCGGCTCTAGTGGAATATGGGGCCCACATGAAGTACACACTTGGGGAAGAAGGAATTCGAATTCCTTGAGGCAAATCGAATTGGTGGAGGGGCCCATAAGGAATGCATGGCTAGCAATTATAGAAGGAAGGAATGAAGAATCAGTAGGTGTCTTTTGTCTACTTGAAAATTAAATTTGCCTTAGTTGTTCAACTGAGCCAACATTGTGTTGTTTAGCACAAGAGCTTCCCAAGGAGAGAAGCTCAACCTTTCTTCGGTGGACTTTGAGTGGTACCCAAGGAAGGCTTTCCTTCACCACCTAGACCGGAAGAAGCATCAGTTGCAGGTTGTACACATTTCTGGAGCATAACACGCAGTCCAGGAGCCACCACTGTGCAGGGGAAGAATTCACTGGTTATTTGTAGAGCAGGGTTGTAGGGAAATTGTCTAGAGAAGCTACAAGAGCATCCTTTCACCATTTTCAAGAGTGTAGAGGGCAGCTACAGACAAGAGGGCCATCCCACACGCAGGACTGTGTCATCTCCTCCATGACTACATAGTCATTGGAGTGAGATTTGTTGAGGCAACATTATCCCGGGGATTTTGGAGTTGGGGAGCTAGGAGATCATTTGGAGGGCCATTTGAGAAGGATTTCTGGAGTTCGGAGTGCAGAGATTGACAGGATCAGTCACAGCAGCAAAATTTGTATTTGGAGGAGGGTCAAGCTGTGAAGGGTCAATTTTTTAAGGTTGGAAACAAGGGAAACCCTTTCTAGCTTTTTTAGGGTTTTGGGTGATGAGCCTCGGTATTGCAACAAGAATGCTGCAACTCCCAAGGCTACCGACTTTAATTATCAACCTAGGGTTCGTACAAACTTAAGAGGTGTCAGCGCTATATGTGCAGCATACAATGTGTCCTTCCTTTGCTGTCATGATGTAATGGAGTGCATGTACTGAAGTCAAATCCTAAACGAATTGCAGAAAATGAAATGTTTGAAATGGAACCTTAACCTATTGCAAGAAATAATTACAAGGAAAGAAATGGAAATTCAATGCTAAATCACACCATGTCCTAATTAACTGCCAAGAAACTATGCTTTGCAATAACGCTAAATTATCATGAACCAAATGCTATTATCCAAGAATGGGAGTAAGAAGCATCAAACATCACTAATGTGCAAGTAAAGGAACTGAAATAAATCTATTTTTGTCTTTTTGTTTTTTCATGCAAAATCAAGTATGCAAACTAATGTCTTTTGATGATGTGGAAGGTGAATTAAGGATGTTGGAGGTTGGATGGAAGGGTTAGGAGATGGTTGGATGGTGTGGGAGACCCTTGGGATGCTTTTGGTGACTTCCTAGAGGTTTTCAATCAAGTCGGCCTCAAAACAGGTCGTTTCAAGAAAACCTACAGGATGTACTAGAAACCTACAGAATGATCTTGTAGGAACTACAGGATACAGCCGAGAGCAAAATGTGAGATGTTGGAGGTGAAGGGAGGCCTAGGAAAGGTGTGTGATGGGTGGAATGGAGTGAGAAAATTCCTAGGATCACTCAAAACTCAAAACCAAAGTCGAGAGATGGATGGATTCGCTCAAAAATCTTGGAGAAGTTTCCTTGTGAAATGATGAAATTGGTGAGGATTTAATGACCAAGCAAATCAAATCCAAATTGGATGGGACAAATTTCTTTATCAACTAGGATGTCTTAGGTCCCTAGTCCAAGTGGAATCACTCAAAAAGACCTATGTTAACCCATGCAAAAAAACAAAAAAAAACATTACTACTTGAAAATCTAGAAATTTGAGAACTAGTGAGCCAGTAAATCTAAGAAATGCCTAACCAAATCAAGTGCAAATGCAATGGGGTAATTTTTGTTATGAACTAGAATGTTTTTTTGATCTGATGTAAGTGGAATTAATTCGATTGAAGCTTGTTAGCATGCTCTAAAAAATAGCAGAAATTTATTGTTCTTCGCTAAATAGGAGGTCCAACAATCTAGATTTGGGAATAAGAAGACCAATCCAAGCAACTCAATGATTATTATGAACTTCCAAAGCTTTTCCAAGGATGAAATAATGTTTGTGATCCTATGAAGGAACTTACATCAACCATTTAACTCAATCCTACAACAAGAAATCATTAACACTAAATGTAGAAATAAAAACTAGAGATGCATGTGAATGAGCAATGAAAAGAATGAAAGAAAATGATACAAAAGGGCTCTGAGGTTCCTGAGATGGCCAAGCCCAAGGAAACTCAGAGACCTAGGGAGGAGAACAATATTTAGAAGCTGAACATGACACCAATGTTCATTATTTTCATCACTAGAATTACATCCCTGCAAGAAAATACAATGGAGCTGCAAAAATACAAGCTCTCTCCACAATAACACTAATGAAAAACTCCTCCTTAGAGGCAAATTCGACTTAGTACTTATACAAAATGATTAGGAATCGTTCCCCATGAATGGAGGAATTTTTCCCCACCAAAATCCTTTGATTAGTAGATCTAGTCCCCAATACTAGGAATTTGCATTAAATGGTAGGAAACACATTCCTAGATTTTCTCCATCATTCCCTAGAGGCAAATTTGACTTGGTACTTATACAAAATGATTAAGAATCATTTCCCATGGATGGAGGAAGCTTTATCCACCGAAATCCCTTGATTAGTGGATCTACTCCCTTGATTGGTGGATCTAATCCCTTGATTAGTGGAACACATTCCTAGATTTTCTTAATCATTCGAGTTCCACAATTTGTGTCATAATTGCATAATATCTTGTTGACTTATTATTGATTATTGATCCTCTAGTAGTAGGGAACAAGTCCCTAAATTATCTCCTCCTCCAACTCTTCATAATCTACCCAATATTCTCATAATATTCCACAAAAAATAAATAATATTAGGCACAAATA
>APFE031229197.1:63231-121141 GCA_000404065.3 Pinus taeda | reverse complement strand
ATGGTGGTATAACACTTCCTTCCATATAGCAACAAAAATTACCCCATTTATGGCACTCTATGGGTATCAAACACCATCCATCACATCATATTTAAGAGAAAATTCTAAGGTTCAAGCAGTGGAACATCACATCGAATATCAACAACAAGTCCTCCAACTCTTAAAGGATAACCTCATGTTGGCACAGAATAGAATGAAACAACAAGCAGATCAACATCACAGCGAAAGAACTTTTGGTGTAGGTGATTGGGTATTCCTACGGCTACAACCATATAAGCAAATCTCCCTCAAGCAAGCTAAGAAGGATAATAAATTATCACCAAAGTATTATGGTTCGTACAATGTGGTGCAAACGATTGGTACCATGGCATACAAATTGGAGCTTCCTGCAACTTCTTGATTGCACCCAGTTTTCCATGTTTCATGTTTAAAGAAGGTTATAGGCGATAAGCTCCCAGTTCAAACAATATTTCTAGAACTTGATGAGGAAGGAAAAATTATATTGGAACCAGAAGCAGTCACAGAAACAAGAACACGATAGCTACAAAATCGATCAATTTCAGAGTATCTTATCAAGTGGAAGAACTTATCTGCTGAAGATTCCACATGGGAGGATGAGAATTTTATATAGAAGCATCTAGAACAACTCAATCATTGAGGACAACAATTTTTTGAAGGAGAGGCGCATGTTGGGTCCCTATAATACTAGTGATTACCCCATTACTATTGTAGTTGTACCCCTTATTAATATTGTTGTGCCCCTATTGTCCCCATATTGTTATTACTGTACTCCATAGAATCCCTCTATTGTTATTTTTTTGGCTTTATATTATTATTTTTAGGTCAGTTGGGTTACATTGTGACTCCTTAGACTCCTATATATAGAAAGGAGGTTTTGTCATTTGAATCATCCAAGAATTGTTCATTTATGTAATGTAAAGGAGGTTGCCCCCTTGAAGAGGCTGAATTGTAAGGTGTTGATCTATCTTTTCTATTTTTTTCTTGAGCTGGTTTCATAACAATTGTTGTCGAAAGGGTCAGTAGCTACGGGATTTTTTCAGCTAATAACTCTTATGTACCTGGTTCAGGGTCTAATAAGCCAACACCAATGAGTTTTTACATTTGTCCAATATGTCTTATCGATTTTAGATTGTCATTGTGGGTTATCACTTTAGTTGTTATCGTGTTTGACATTTGATTGAAAATGAAACTCCATGCTTTTATAAATTATTTGTACATTAATTTTTGAAATTATTTAAGAAATTTGTCTTCAGTAGCCACACTTCAAACAATGTATTTAGCACTACTAGGTTTAAGTTTTGAGTTATGTATTTGGTTAAAATTTCCTAAGATTTATATCATATCTCAAGTGTCATGTTTGGGTTATTTATTTGTTCAAAATTCCCCAATATTTATATCATATCTCAGCCTTTTGAAATTCAAGCATTCATGCCATTCGAATGTAACACATCATGACAAGGATGAGTCCTATTAAGCTCACAAATTTTGTTATAATGCTTAATGAATCATAATTCAAATGCACTTTGAATTTGTTTCTTTTCCTTGACTAAATAGTATTAAGAAAAACCCTCTCATTCAAAGTCAACCCTAAGACATACTTAAAATTTTGACATGTGAATAACATTGGCTTAGCAACAAGTTTGACACCCAAGTCCTTGCAAGTCAGGCAAGACTGTCCATTTTTAAAAACAATTATCATATCCTTAAATTATTAGCCCTTGGACTCCTTCGTTAAAGAAAAGATAATTCTATGATCTTGATAATTAGTTTATCAAAATGTGGATGGGGCAAAATATGAGTTAAGGAGTAGAGAAAGAAAATTTCCTTGACATTGCCTATAATATTTTGAACTTTTGGGGACACATCACGTGATACTACCATCATGACACCAATATTTTTTGGTAAAGTTCCACTCCAAGAGGCATCCACTGATTCACGTTCCACAAGTCGTGACCATAAATATGATTCTTCATGAACATTTCTCGTAGATGATGATAATGATATATAGTCCTTATCATCATAAAGTATGGATTTTCTTTCTTCACCCATGCTCCACCTTCCCCCTCCCAGTTGTATATAAAGCATTAGTTTCTCTTGAATGCTTCCCTCCAATTAAAAGGTTATACCCATACCCGAAATCCTCGTCTTGATCTTGGTTCTTATGGTTCTCTTCTTCTTCTAAGCTAAGTAATCAGAAAAGCATTACCTCCTTACCACCACAAATAGATAAACCATTTTTCTTACACTATTTCAAGAGACACAAGAGGAATACTAAACAATTCTCGAGTTGTTTCTCCCTCTCCAATCACCATAGAAACAACTTGATTGGGACCAGATCCATCTTGTATGTCTATAAGATTAGATTCAAAACTAACAAGGTCCTTCAATGGTGGGGCATCTCCACATATTGAATGAAAGGGAGGGACACTTGAATTTCCAAACTGAATAAAGGTAGTTGTCCATCGATTCACATAAGCATATGAAAGGAGAAACCAGTCTAACCAAACCAGGAGAACTTTCATCACTCTCTCCTGCAAGGACACCATAATAGAAGTGTAAAAAAATTCATAAAAAGATCCACACAGTCATTACACTAATTATGATTTTTTTTTACGAGTAAAAATTACCAGCCACCTTGCAAATGCATGACCAATAAGGGGCTTGATCTTAATACATAATCTATTTTCATCATTACTATCCTCAACATGTTATATTATTTAGAGTGGGATTTCATGAATTGGCAAGGGTGTTTTTCCACATTTCTAGTTTTATATCCCACACAATTGGAATCCTGCTACATTTGGCCTCCTCTACTTCCATAGGCTACATGTGTTAAAGATGGTACAAAACACTAATGATATGTTCTTTTGCCATAAGTTCTTATTTTTTGGATGAATTTTGTGGAAATTTTATTCATGCTAATTATGTGGCAAGAAATAATGTTCCATTATTCTCTTTTATCATATCTTGCTTATGAGTTAGCATGCTTCTATTGTACTAGTTCATTATGACCATGTCATGTAAAGATAAATTTGAGTTGGTTTTACATTTGATTTCCATTGTAGTCAACAAATGAATATATATGTTTTCTTTTAGGTTGAATGATGGGAAAACACACTTTCATTTCCACTAGTGCTCTCTTTTTCATATACTATCAGAAGTGCACAAATAAAACCTCACTTTTCTTTTTACCTCGATAAGAAAATGATGACAACTTTGTATTTTGTAGTTACAAGGATAACTATGTATTGGAGCTATATCTTGAGCCCTTCAATTCATCCCTTCCTTACCCAACACGACCATCCCCTATTGGTAACGAAGTTCAATTTTTGAACCAACATTTGTCTTCAATACTATTTCATGATAAAGAAAGAACAAAACCATTGTTGGATTTACTTTGAGAGCACAAATACCAAAGCCATGTCATTTTCTTTCCTTGGTTAATATATTCAATAGAAGGATGATCTAGCTGTTTTAGAGACATATAATATGAATTAATTAAAAATTCATAGGGTTATTTTGATTGTCATCTTTCTATTTCACTTCTTTAGCGAAAGCTATATATTGAAATACCAACTCAACTCAAACCAAACTAAAATAGAGAGTCCTAGTTATGAAGATGTTTCTCTCCCCATACCTTATAATCACATTATTTTTTGAATTATACTTGAAGTTGATTGATAATAACCTAGATTTATATACTAATTTTAGCACTAAATTAAAATCATGGTAAGAATATGAATATCCCATTAAATATGACCTAAATATGATTCATAGAATATCACATGTAATTTTAGCACATGGAAGAGTAATTTTTGAGGTGTGAAGTTTTATTAGAGGCATTATTTGTTTATTTGTTTTGGTTAGAAAATGGTTTTCTCTTGCTTTTATGTGACTTTCAATTTATCATATATATCATGTTGAGAAATGGGAAATAGTAATGTGTCACATTTATCTTGCAGAAATTGATGTTGAATGAAAGGATATAGAGTTTAACCAAGCTACAATCCACTTTGGTAAAGGTAGAGGGACATCTTAAAAAGTTACCGAAGAATACACCATATACATAGTTTGAACATAAGTAATATATGAAATTTTCCTTTGCAAATATGTTCTTTTTCTATGGAAGATTTCACAACAAGACAAATATTGATATTGTATAAATTGTTAGAGGATCTCATTGAGGTCAATTTTTCTAAGGTTCTACTTCATTCATACATTCTCATGACAGGAAGGCTTTAAATACAAATTAATATGTTACCAAAACATATTATATTCAAAGTTTATACATACAAAAGATAAAAACAAATGTCAATTCCTTCATTTGATATTTACTTGACTCTCATTTGGGCAGGTACATGAAATGTGATTAGAAAAAGGATGGGGAGATAATATAGAGATCAGGCCTTCGATATGATTCATTTGTTGTTGGAGACCCTTCAGGCACTTCAACCATCGACTTTGGAAATGTTTTTAGCAAGTATTCCTATGGTTTTTAATGTTGTGATTCTTTCACATCATGGTTATTTTGGGCAAGCAAATGTTTTGGGAATGTGTGATAAGATATCCTTGGATAGGTAAGAAATTTTTTTATAATTGAAATGTCCATGATATCCTCTCTTTATTGTTTGATTGTATTTTGAACGTTTATTTCGATTTTTCTTTGTATTTTAAATATGAAATTGAAAGTACTTGGTATTATGTCTGTTTAAACAACAACCAAAGCTTGAAGATGAAATTAATATTACACTATATTGATTGAAATCCTTTTAACTATTTTGTATTCAAATATTTTCATGATTATTATAAAAGTTTACTTTCATGTTGTTATTTGAGAACATGTTGTTTATATACTTGACCAATTTCATGCATTAGACAACAAATTGTTGTTGCGAATAAAATGACAAGGATTAGACATCACACCTGAGATTATTTGTTTTAACAAGCTATTTACATCTTGAGATTTTTAGCATGTAACTTAGTTGGCATGATTGTGCCTAAGCTTTCCTTGAAGGTTGAATGCTAAGTTACTAAGGTGTTCTTTTATATGGTGACTTTAATTTGTTTATATAGGTCATCTGGCCACATAGTGGCCACTATCGCTCAACTAAAGAAAACTTGTTCAAGTTTCTTACTCTTATGGGGAAGAATGGATTTAACATTGCTGATGTTGATGTATATGTAATATAAATCCTTTATAGTGTAATTTCATTTATATTCTACTCTTCATCATCTTTCATGTCTTACACTCTACATTCTATGTTCTTTTGTTTTAAAAAAATGAACTCAATATTGATGGTAAGAAGCAGGATTCAAAGAAACAGAACACTAACACTGAAGCAACAAATGCAAAAAGAGAGAGAAGAGAATTGGTCTAGTGGTACCCTTAAAGCCAATATCCCACATACGACACACACATAGAGACTGATGTTCAAATCTTCAGAGTTGGTGAATTCCCCTGTAATGACTTGACAACATGATGATAATGTTTTATAGTGATGAAACAAGATTTCATGTGTAAATTGTAATCCAGTCAATGTTAAGATGGAAAATCATATTGTAATACTTGACATTTCATATAATATAATTTTTGTGGTTGAAATTATTTATAGTTTTACTTGATATTTCTTAGTATTTTAACTAACATATGTAATTTTGAATTTTCATATTAGATGAAACAATTCACATTGTATGATGTTTTTTTAATTTAGTCGCAAAATCATACTAATTAACCTATGTTGATTAATAATGAACACATGAAATCAATCTAAAACTACTAAATTAGTAGTTTATATTGATTAATGATGAACACAAATAAAATGGATATACAACTAAATTAGTCATTTATAATGATTATTAATGAAAATAAATGAAATGAATATAAACTGCAAAAATAGTCATTTATATAATGAATATAAAATACCATAGAAATTTAAATGACTACTGCAAATGATTAATTTTTCATTACATATGACAACTAAATTTTGCATAAATACGACTATTAGTAGCTAATCTACAGTATCTTATAACACGACAAAAATTTAGTCATATTTCTTTGATCATTAATTGGTTTCAAATGATGACTAAAATTTTCGTATATATGACCATTAGTAGCTAATTTATAGTATCTTATAACACAACAAACATTTTGGTCATATTTCTTTTGTCATTAATTGGTTTTCTAATATGACCATATAGTAATATATTTTGTTGTATATTTGGTCATTAGTTGTGGCAATTAATGACTAAATAAATAGCTAAACTAATGACCAAATTTATGACTAAATAGACTATTAGATGATAAAATTGAGACAATCAATTAATGACTAAGCTAAAAACAACTAAAATTTGGTCACGTTATAAGATACTATAATTTATCTACTACTAGTCACCGACTGAAAATAGTCGTTTATACGCAAATTTTAGTCATTGTTTTAGTAAATAATTAGCCATTTTGTACTAGTGTATTGACATGTAAAAATCAATTAGTAATGAAAAAGGTCCATACTTTCTATAAATCTGAATGATTACTATGTACTTTTCATACTAAATCTAACCACGTTATCACAAGGACAATGTAGGGAATTCTGCATAAATGAGGAAAGAGATCTAAAGATTGGCATTATCCAAGTTGATGTCCCCTTTTATCATTAAATGTATATAATTTATGATGATTTGCATCTTCATCTTTACTCCTCCAGCATTACATTTAGGAGAGTCAATAATCTTGTTGGTTTCATATCCAAAGTTATAACTGGCTCAATCGTGTCATAAAAATTTGATATTATTTGTTGTGTTTTCCTTTTTCTCACGACATATTAGTAAAAGAAAAGAGTTCATTGGTGAGGGTCAAACCTATGACAGACATTTAAGGTCTGTCACCAATGTCACATATGGTGAGGGTCTTTAAAAAGTTGTTGTTGTAAGTGTATATAGTGATGGTCCTATAACGTTTGTCACCAAAGCCACTTTCAATGAAGATTTTGGTGAAGGTTGTTAAAGGCCCGTCACTAATCCTCTCTTTGGTGAGACTTTTGGTGAGGGTTGTTAAAGTCCCATTACTAATTCTCTCCTTGGTGTCACTTCTAGTGACGATCTTTTATTAACCCTCACTAATGCTCTTTTTGGTTAGTTTTGGTGATGGTCAAAGAATGTTCATCATCATTGATTATTCAAATTAGTTTTTGATAACTCTTCATGCCTGAGATGAACGTTTAAGGTCTATCACCAATATCGCATATGGTGATGGTCTTTAAAAAAATGTCGTTGTAAGTGTATATAGTGATGCTCCTTTAAGGTTTGTCAACAAAACCATTTTCAATGACATTTTTGGTAAGGTTCATTAAAGGCCAGTCCCTAATTCTCTCTTTGGTGACACTTTTGGTGAGGTTCGTTAAAGGCCCATCACTAATTCTCTCTTTGGTGAAACTTCTAGCCACGATCTTTTATTGACCCTCACCAGTGCTCTTTTTTGTTACTTTTGGTGACGGTCAAAAAATGTTCATCATCATTGATTATTCAAAGGAGTTTTTGATGACGCTATGTACCTGTTACTGTATTCTTTGTCAAAAGATAATGATATAAGACCGTTGTTATGGAGTCTTTTTCATTATGTGTCCAAGATCATAGTGGTTATAGTCAGTCAATTTGTTAATAAGTAATTATTGTGTATCATTTCCTTCAAGTCAAAAGAATATAGCTTTCCTATGAGTCAACGCATGAACTAGGAAAAATAATGCTATGCAAAGTGCACAATAAAAATAACGCCATAAAATTAATCAAACCATTAGACCACTAAACTGTGTGGCATGTGTTAGCACGCCTTTCCATTCCTTAGCACGCCCTGACACTCCTTAACTATCATGCCCTCACAACTACCCTTACTTTTTTTGCAACATGGGAACCCAACAAAATGTTGCGTCAATTATAATAATATCTTGACCAAATTACAATTACTACAAATATACTATGGCTTCTACACCTAAGAACTTCCTATAACTCATTTTAGTCTACTCATGTATAATTTCAACTTATCGAACTTAACAAGTTATGAAGACAATGCCCACATCCAACCGTGGTCGTAAAATTAAACAACTATGCAACAAATTTTACATTTTCACATGCCATAACATCTAACACGCCTATTAATCCCTTGGCACTATGTAGCATGTGTTAGCATCCCATACTTTTCTTGGCATGCTTTGGAACTCTCTAGCACTCCCTGACACTTAGCACACCTCGTACTTGCTAGATAACAATCTCTGTCACACTCTTATTCATTCATTTCCATGCATTTGAAATTATTTCTCCCTTGTTTTTGCCTGGAACATGGCCCTAACACTCCCTAGCATGTGTTAGCGCCACACCCTAG
The DNA here is from genome assembly GCA_000404065.3 of Pinus taeda. Classification (NCBI taxonomy): domain Eukaryota; kingdom Viridiplantae; phylum Streptophyta; class Pinopsida; order Pinales; family Pinaceae; genus Pinus; species Pinus taeda. Next base: position 112,749 of record APFE031229197.1, on the reverse strand, counting down.
CACCTAGAACTTCTTAGAATGCCTTAGCACTTGGCATATCTTGGCATGTCTAAAATTCCTTTGAACTATCTAGCATGTTTTTGTACTTCTTGGAATTCTCTAGAACACCTTGGTACTCCCTAGTTGTCATGCCCTCATATATAGCCTTACAATTTTTGTGACTTGTGAACCCAACTATGTCATTGACAAAACAATGTTGTGCCCAACCGAAATTCTCCCTTTATCTGAAACTAATTTGTACACACCTTATCACAACCATAGGCCCACCTCCTTCAAGTAATATTTTGAGCTTATCCTATCACACTTCGTCCTTGGGACGCCTAGAATTCGCTGACATTCCTTGGCACACTACACTCTTATTTGTTCATTTCCAAGCATTTTGACCTAGTTCTCCCTTTTGGTGCCTTGGCACTAGATATTATACATTTTTACTCCCAACTTATCACACCTAGAACTTGCTGACAACTAATTTCCATGCATTTGAAATGAGTGCTCCCTTGTGTTTCTCTAGCACTTGGCCCTCACTCTCCTTAGCATGCATGGATAAAATATCTGCAAAATTTGCCCATATCCTACTATCTCGGGTTTTCTTTTTGACTAACTAAACATGTGATAATTTAAGATATAATCATGGGATATGATATAAAAATTCTCAGACTTCATTAGCCAAATAGATTTGAGTTCAGCCATGCCAGGTTGGAGGTCCACCAAGTCGAATTTCAAAAAGTTCTAGAACCCTGTCAGCAATTCCGGCCTGGCAAGATTACGAAAAATGGATCTCAAGGTGTCACCTGTAACTCCAAGAAAGTAACTATTGTGTAAAAAATGAGAAATTTTTTTTCTTTGGGTATGTTATGAACAAAATCCTCCTCCCATTTTTGAAAATACTTTCTCATTTGTTCATAATCCAAGCTTGAATTTGGTCACACAGAAACACAACAAATCCTGGCAGAAGCGTAGCAAATAGTTGACTTGAAATTTTGATGACTTTAATGAGGTTTTGAGTGTTGTTGAAGACCTGTGAATAAACTTGGAGATGTCCACTACACCCTAGAGCCTTTAAACCATGCAAAAACATCATTTTAGCCTCTTCAAACTTGATTCCAAAATTGACCATTTACAAGCACAACAAAAAGAGTAGCAAGGAAGAAAAACTCATATCTCTTTAACCATAACACCTGTTTAAAAACTAAAGGAGGTTGTTGTGATTGGTTCCATTCTTAAATAGAACCTCCTTTTTTTCCAAAATTCACCTCCATTTGGTCATAAATATCTTTTGAAAATGATGATAAAAACAGAGTCAAAAGCACAACAACTCTCCTGTAGCAATTGTATTTTGGAAATATCTCCCTAATGGTAAATCCAAATGGGATGAAATTTTTACATGAAGTTAATATCATCATAATGAAACTCCACAAAAAAATTTGGACCAATTAGAGTCACAAATATCGATAAAATGCCAAATTGGTTCTAGATGACGATGGCTTGTTTCTCAAAAGCCATGAAAAATTTTGAGCTGAAATTGAATGGCCTTTTTAATTTAATCTCCATGCATCTCGTGTATCAATTTGATGGAAAATGGGTGTGATATTTAGTAGATATAACAAGAACATTGTCACTAGGTAAAAGTGCAGTGCAAAAGAGCTGCAATATAGGAGAAGGGAATGAGAGGGAAGGGAGGTAGGAAAAATTATGGGAAAAATATAGTTATAGGTATGAGTGATAGGAAAATACTAGAAGTAAAATTTCTCAAAAATATCTAGAAAAAGGGGGGAAAAGGTCAAAAAATAGACCTAGTGTAAAAACGCAACAAATTTCTATGGTTTTTGGTAAAATAATGAAATGAAAAGATTTTGATGAGGGGAATGATGGAGAATGGTTAGTGAAGGATGATGAAGGATGTATAAGCTTAAAATGAAGGCCTTCGCTATGAACCATGGAAAAGGGAAAGTGCAATAAAACTCCTAGTAGCAATATTTTGACTCAATCTCTGAGGAAGGAAGGTGCAAGTATGATTGATAAGGTTTGACTGACCATGATTAATCGAATGACTCATGAAATATGGAGATGACCTAGCATGATGAAATGATCTTCATTTTTGAAGTGGGAGTAGCAATGACACCTATATAGTGACTCATACTCTTTGCTTTATAACTTGGAAAATTTTGCTAAGATGGACTAAAATTTGTCTTTTGGCCTTGACTGACTTGAAATATTAACAAATCATGATTACTATGGAACGTAGGACCCTTACAGAGACCATATCGAATGTTGATCAATATCACCAGGTTTTATGCACAACCGTCATGCTTCTATATATTGAGTATCCATATGGAAGAGTCCTTATTTCATCTAGTATTTAGCAAGGGCATACCATGCACATGATTCCAAATATATTTCTGCATCCAACTCTTCCTACCATATCTCTTAATACATGAATTCTACTTTGTAAAGAAGAGCTCTTACCTAAATATGCGCATACCTCTTTCCTTCATTTTTTCATCTTGTCAACTTCCTTGATGAGCTACCTCTTTCTTTCAGGAAAATGTATATGATGAGGCTCCTTTCTCAAGATGATAAAATACTTCATTATGCCGTCATGCTGCAACTAAACTAGTAAACTTGTTTGATTCTTGCTTCCATAATATGTGAGACTACATCCACAAACTTCTAGTGGAATATACTCTTTCCAAGATAATTCTGTATATTAAAGAACCTTCTCATCAAGGATCCTTGTGATCCTTTCCTACAAGAAGACTATTTCTATAACATGTCATGCCTGCAAGAGGACATCTCTGGGGTAAAAAATCTTTGTCAATGTATCATCAGTGAGCAATTTTGCTTGCTGCAAACAAGGCAATGTCCTTGTCACTCCTACAGTGATATGAAACATAAATAAGGATCCTTTAAAAGGGAAAAAACGTGGTTGTTACTAGCTCCCATGGATATGCATGAATTTTCTTGTCAAGGAACTTGGATCATTGGTTTATAACTTGGCATCAATGGGACTATTTATTTCTAGCTCCTTAAGCAGCAAAAAGAAGAAACTTGCTCGGTCAAGACTTAGGGGTCAGGACCTCAGAATGTTGACCATTCATCACATGTTCTAGGAATTAAGCACAGTCATTCCTACAGGCAAATAAATTCAATGCATATTTTAACTCAAAGACCTCTACCATATAAGGACGTTACAATCTCGAAGAAAAAGAGGACCAATATCCTTGTGACATCAGTAATTCTAGAAATCTATACCAAAACCTAATTTGAATGTAGTTAAAGTGTACATCAAATAAACCACGATCTTCAGATTCTCTGCACCAACACATGGAGACTGAATCCTTAGATTATATGCTCAGTTATATGCTTGGGTCAACCAAACTTGTGTTATAGGTCTCTATATAAGGGATCTGCACTGTTGTATTAATTCAGGAATACACCACATATTTATACACAATACATAGACTGAACCAAATTGTTCCTTGCATTTGATGCCATAGAGCTAAGCTTGTGTCTAGATCCCCAAGGTATATTTTCAACATAACACTTTTCAGCACTTTGTCAAGTATGTGAATTCCAAAAAAAATTCCTCAGATAGTGTTGGCCTCAGAAATTTATATTAGAAGTTAAGCATCAAAACACTTGAGTGAGACATTGTCATGACAGAGGACTTCACAAGAAGGAAACTAGTGTACCCGAGATCATTTAGAAGTATATGAGTTCTGGAATAGATATTTAATAGGGATGTTAGCACTCAGGTTTGCAAAATAGTGTGTATGCCAAATAATTGTCAGAGTTAGCAGTATTAGCATACATGTATGTAAATTAGTGTTGCATTATATACACTCCAACTTCCAGAAATTAGGTTATCTTTGCATAGTAGACTCCCCTGGGTAAGGGGTCGAGCTATACCACAAAGAACATAGAGGTGTGTGTCTAGAATTTTGAAATAGCTCATCGAGTAAACCAGATCGAAAAAAAGAAAAACAATAAACCAAAAACAATCATTAACACTTTGGCCTATCCACTTCAAAATTGCATTGAAATTTTAGAACAAGTGAATATCTATGTCAACAAGGCCATAGACATTGAACACTTGATAGAGCTGCTTCATGTGTAGTGTAATATTTTAGGGAAGCCAACAACTCTATCTCTAGGATGGTTACTTGGCTACAGAGACTTGTCATAATTACATTCACTGCTGCTTGGGCTTGTCCTCAACTTGGCTCTGATACCATGTTAAATTTAGGATCACATGTTCTTTGTTGAAGACATAAGCTTCAATATCTCATTAGCCCAATTATTAACTCATTAGTTGAGATATCCCTATAACTTCTTTATAGAATATAACCTTTGAAAGGATGGCAATCAAGCTTTCCAGAGTTCATATCTGTCTTGCTCACAACTTTGATTGATAACAAGACTGCAACGTCATCATCAATTTATAGGTATTGTAATGTATCACCATTGCTACTAAGAAGTATCGATGTCATACATAATGCTAGACCATAAATAGTGTTGAGCTTGAGGTGACATACATAGAATAGTACCACGTACATATAACTATGAGGGAACCAAGAAAGATCATTACTTAGGATTATATTTTTTTTTTACTTTTATGATAGCTTTAGGTCTTTCAAACATCAAGCAGGACTACTTCTTATTGAGAGATGAATTCAACATAATTCCTAATATGCTACTTGATGTTGGGTATAGAGGATTTCAGGGGGACTAGTTATCCTCAAACTGAGAGAGGATTGTCTTTGAAAAAATCAAATGCTTCTAATGCTTGTGACCAAATATTTATTGAGGTCTATTTCTGGGATCACAATGAACCTACTATAAATCAACATCTCCACAGGTTGACTCACTTGATTTAAGTAGTTTGAATTGTGAATATCTATCTATGTGTGTGTGTGTGTGTGTGTGTGTGTGTGTGTGTGTGTGTGGGGTGTGTGTGTGTGTGTGTGTGTGTGTGTGTGTGTGTGTTGGTCAGGTCACTGTAGGAAGTGCAAGATTCACATTATCAACACATATTCTTATCACTGCATTAGTTTCCATATATCTTACTACCATCATCTAGGAAAGTTAGTCACATTAGAATTTATGAGCTTAAAATAGATTGTTGTCCAGAATTTAAGTCACCTTTATGAGTTTTGCTGAGTGTTACTCTCCATATTAAATGTAAATCGCTAATACCTTATTCATAGTGTCATGGCTAATATAGGATGACCGAGAATTGCCATTAATAGAGTCTAGAGTGCAGGTTTGGAGGATTCATACAAGGCTTAGATAAGCCATCCCTTAGAAAAATACGAGCCTTAAAGAATCACATCTGGGTTTGAACAAACTTCTTGAGAAGGTGCATATAGAGGCGATATGTAGTCATAATGAGTTACTGTCACACCATTATAGATCCATTTTGATGAGGCATAGGCCATAGAAGAATAAGTATGCTAAAGATATCATGGACAGAGGTATAACGAGGCAGTGCTAGTACAATGATGCTAAATATAATGATGCTTGTAGCTTGATTTTGAGGAAATAAAATATTACCTGAAGTGAACCCATAATTTCCAAGGTTAAGTGTGAATGCCAATTCCTCTCTCAGGTCCATTACCATAATTCAACAATTCCTTTTTAATGTTCACCTTCAATGAAATTCTTACATACTATTCCCTCAAGACCACACATTCGGGGAACTATCCATTCACTTTTATAGGAACATTTGTGCAAAATCGGTTTCAATAGAGAGTCTTGACAAGTTAGAGACATTGTGATTTCTTTAAAGTACTTTACTCCTTCATCCTTCGATATAATGTTGCATTTGAATGTACATTTGGTATCTGAGCTTCGATACTGTGGCCCAGTTGCATATAGATGGATGTACCCCTTTGAGAGGTACGTGAAACTTTACTTTTTATCAAGCACAATAACCAGATGCTTTCTTTTGAAAGATTTTGACATTACTTAATTATCTTTTCTTCATTTTGTAGGAACATAAAAGTATTTAAGAATTATGTTAAGAACAAAATAGGCCTGAAGGATGCATTGCTGAAAACTATACTATGGAGGAATCAATAAATGTTTGTGGAGGATACTTGAAAGGTATGGAAGCCATTGGATCCACACATGGTTGAAATGAAGTGTGGGATGAGGAAGTTGAAGAAGTTCTCCTTGATGGAAAGGAATTATTTTCTCCAATTCCTTCAAAATCGTATGACATTAGTTGGGAACAAGACCATAGGTGAGTTCTATTTTACACACACAAAGTTGATCCATAGATAGAGTAAGTAACATATTTGGTCTGTAATTTTTTGTTTGTCTGTTTATGGTTTAACAAAAAAAAGATCCATGGATAGATTAACATATTTTACATTTAAAAATATTTTATTCATATTTTGTCAAAACAAATTAACCACCATATCTATTGTCCATAATTGTTGAATTAGGATGCACAGAATGAGATTTCCAACTCAATTAATTGCAGAAACTCCACACCCATAATTTTACTAGTTGGTTAAAACAATAGCTAATGATATTATTTATATTATAAGTGCACATAGAAATCAGTATATGGGAATATTGTCATGTAGGAAATTAAATATTATTTTTAGAGGTTGAATGTATGAATTCTAACTACATTTAAAAATCTAAAACTATACAGGTGGAAGGAGATGGAAGGTGCCTGATACACTTAAATGGCTAACGCGTGGCCCTAGGAAATTCATGAATAAGTACAAGGGCTTCCTAATCAATGGTTATATATTCCATACAAAAAGCATAGAGAATGAGAGAACCACCCTGTTAGCCTACTGCTGCAGCAAGTTACTCATATTTCATGATGGACATTTTTACAGGCAAAATATGTCATACTTTGCATGCTGCAATGCTCCATATTTGCTAACAGTGACCAAAGAAAGAGGCCATGAAAGAATGCTACTCAAATTTCATCTACTGCATTCCAATTTTGAAGAGTTATTTCATTTTTGTACAATTTTCAGCTGAAGGGAGGTCCAAACAACTCAATGTTGGTCTCCCTAGGTTTCAATTTCCTATTTTAGAATATAGAGAATGAATAATCTGGCCAAACAGCTTAATCTTGGCAGATTCTTGATAGGTGAGAATCAAAGGAGCCCAACTGCTAATCTGGGTCCTTTGAAAAATAAGTGTAGATGTAATAGGTAGCATCAAAAGAAAAAGTTGAAAAGCTGGGTTGCAAGGTCCAAAGTGCACCCAAACCAAAAAAAGAAAAATGTTAGGTAAGTAGGCTGGGTAGGTAATTTTGAGGTTGCAGAATGTTGATTTGTGATTAATTCCACATTTTCAAGTGTTACACTCATACAGATCACAGTCAACAGGCAGTTCCCATTTGAAGGAGCTCAAATCAGGCATAACTAACTTCCCCTTCTTCTTCTCCCCTAATTCATTTACTAACTTCCCATGAAGAGGTCAAGATCTGCTTGATATCTCTTAGTTTCATCATTTTCCATGTCATTAGCCTTGGTAAAGGTCTGCTTTACTCAAGGAGGGTCCATACTTCTCTACAAAGTTCTATCTCCCATTCAAAACCAAAGGTCTCTGGAACTTAGCGCTCTTCTTGTAATTTTCATATTAACTACTGACATTATTATTTAACTCCCTATCTATTTTCCCTTCCCCTTATTAAGGCTACGTTAATAGCTCCCCTATGTAAATATCCCCTCCCCCTGGTTGAAATATAACCATAAACATCCCTTGGGAATTACTAGGTCATTTGGACCTTAGTAAGAGCCCCCATCCCTGCATATTGTTCCCTCCAAGGTGTTTGGACCCCCTCCAAAACACAAAGAAACCCTCTCCAAATGCAAAAACCCCCCCCACGCATTTTGTTTGTAATTTATTAATGTTTGTTTAATAAATCACCAAGCGCCAAAACACATCACACCGTTTCCTAAAGTCTAAACCCACCCGCACAACAAAAAATTAAAAATTAACGTGCACGCACTTATACTAAACTCCATGCTTCTTCGCCTCCCATCCACCGTCGGATCGCCTCCTCCAGATTTGATGGCCCTCGTTCATATTGGGCGCCCTCTTGTGTGGGCATGTTAGCACCCGATGTCCGACGGTTTTACTGTCATACAACGGGACAGCTGGCAGCTTCCCATTGCATCAGGCCGCCCCTGACAAAAACCACTTCTGTATCAAAAGCGGTCCGATGCCCTGCCAAAACCGCCCTCCCCTCATTTAACAGGAGCGCTGCGTCACCCCACCACGTCGCCTCCACCTCACCCCTCCCTACCTGCAGCTGGCCCACATCACCTGCTACCGTGTCTCGCCACGTCATCACCCCGCCGTACTGCCATGTCACCCTACTGACGTCAGCATGCTAACATCACATCCGTACCAGAGGACCCCACTGCTGATGTCATGCTAATGTCATCCGCCATACAGCTTAATTCATGCTGACGTCAGTAGCCAAAAAAACGGAAAAACGCACAAGTGCGAAAGTCAAGCTTCGGAGCTCCTGAATGAAAAACAGAGGCAGTTTTCGATGCGCGATTAGCGCGAAGCGCTAATCGCGCATCGCTACAGGAAATGAGCCATATTGGAGAATATTTTGATTCCTCGGCCCTTTTTGCACCAAAAATGGCAAAAAAAGCCCGATTTTTCCAATTTAAGCATATCTGAAGTCAGAGAGAGACCCAGTTTAGATGTTAAAGTGTATCAGAGTAGTTGTGAAGATAAAAATCATGTCAAAGAGTATCTGAGTAGCGGCAAAGTGTATCAGAGGATATTTTCTCAGGGCTCGAGGCAAATCCAGCATTAAAAGGAAAGCCATGAAAGTCAAGAAGTACTTGAGGACGCATTGAAATCTCACGAGCACAAATGACTGCACATTAAACTCACAGGAGATCAGTGGACCAGTACTCAATACACAGTTATGAGAGAACCAGTGCACCAAGCCACAGAGGAAATCACATTAACTCAATTTTTGATCCAGCTGCCACTGGCGCAACCCAAAAAAGACTTGCTTACATTTAATTCCAGCATAAGTTAGGTTTAGAAAACTTTTTTCCTGCAGGCCTGTTTAGGTCAGTTGTAATAAATGACTTTAGATATTTTGCTTATATATACCACCCTGAAAAATGGAGTAGGGGTTGGTTGGTTGTTTTGATCTTTGTTGGTTCAATATTTTGCTCGAGTGGAGACTCGCACTGTAAATGTGATACTTTCTATAATCAAAGACTACTGAAAGCATGGATTTTGAAACTGTCTGTTGTGTTTAACTGGTCGAGGAGTGACTATGGAATTCCCGTGCTTCTACATGGTTCAATAAGTGTTTCTTTAACTCTGTTTAGTTTTTATGTTTGTGTTATCATCAATCCACCATCTAAATTGCAGAAAAGAAGAATAGTTTAGGATTTGCTTGGCTACACCCTAGGCTCAATTTCTGCAATTTCTCCATGTTTTCGTCAGGAATAGTTATGAACATGCATACTTAAATGATCTTATTTACGTTGTTTCTTTCACATATGAATTCTAGTTTAGGAATTATTAACTACTCCTAGATAACCATTCATTCACCTCTTTCCCTGTTAGTTAATGAAAGATTCTTGATTGCCTTTCAGCACTAACTTTCATCCCATCTTTTCAGCAAATTGGTATTGTTTCATGTGTAGCTATCCCACTCCATAATCCTCTTGTGACCAAGAAAACGCAACAGCAAGCCTTAATCCATGACTCCATGCCTAATGGTTTGCAACCTATCACATTTTCCCTTGCCTCTCTGCCTGGAATTATCTTCCTTACATCCAAACTCCATCCAAACAAAAAATCAAAACCCCTGAACCCAATAACTAGCCTAAAATCATCGTCAATAAAGCTAAATCATTAAGAGAGAGCCCTCTCTAATTGCAGGTGGGCTAGAACCTGCAATCCAAAGATTGGTTTGTGGTTACCTCGGTCGTATCCCTTCAGGCGCTTAGGGACAAACTGAGTGATAACACACCCAAAATAGTGGCATGCGTACGGAAGCTCAAATAATGATGAGGTCAAGTTCCAAAAATGCAAACCCTGTACATCAAAACACAACATTTTATGGAGTGGAGAGTTAAGTATCATTTTCCAACTAAGATTCATGTATCTATATGTAACTCATGGACATATCATTCTTTTGATGACACCTTTCCTTGGCCATCTAGGACAATAGTTGTAGGAAGAGGTTGCTTTAGCTACCACATTTAGCTTGATATATATGATCTGTGTGTATATGGCACCTTCAATGTGTATTATTTTTATTGGATCACTTAAACACTCTATTCTAACTTTTGATTGTTTGGTTATAGGTTCTAAGCTAGATTTTTCCATGTCATTTCATAATTTTACTCATAGGAGTGTGTCATCTTGATGGTTTGGGAATATACTTGGTTAGTTGAGTAATGTTAGAAAATTATATATTACGGAGCAATGGAACACATAAAATATTGCAAAAATATAAACACAGAAAATGCATAAAACAAGAAAATACACATATATACGTGGTTCACCTAGTTTGGGCTACATCCATGGAGAAATAGCCAGTCCTTATTTTATTATATTATCTAACAAACTGGAGAGATACAATCTATAGCAGATCCATTGTAACACCTTCTTCGCTCTCAATCTCCTCTCTCTTCCTCACTTAGAATATAGATATACATAGACGCAATGAAATTCCCTCATATATAGTGAGGGCTTGCCTTCTAGGGAAAAATCCTAAATTAAACATAACTTTTATTGTCAGATCATCCGCCTAATGAACGACCTAGATTTACTAGAAATTACTAGACTTTTACAAGGCAATTTTACATCTATTTTTTGGTTTGTGGGTGTTTCCCCCAAACCCCTGCCGGGGGATAGCTATCCCCCGAACCTCCCTATGTGGAGGGGTGTAAAACCTTCCTGGGGTATACATTCAGTGATACCTTTGAATACAGAAGATAATCAGGCTCGACACCCAACAATCTCCACTTGGAGACTGATTATAGCAACTCCACTACTACTTAATTCGCTAGACAATGACTCCTCTTGTGACCTGGTTGTTTCTCATCTTCTTCATCATACTTGAAGGCCAGTTGAAACTGAGTATATTCTCAGTTTCTCCCTAGTAACAACTTTTCTTAACATATCTGCAGGATTCTGGCTAGTGTGTATCTTTTCCAGCTTCAACTGTCCATCTTCCAATGCTGACCGTATGAAATGGTACTTTAGTTGTATATGTTTGGTCTTGGAATGAAATGCAGAGTTATTTTCAAGATGTACAACACTCTGGTTGTCACTATATAACCTGCCCAACTCCTACTTCTTACCCAGTTCATCTAGAAACCTTTGTAACCAAATCATTTCTTTACTAGCCTCTGTAGCAACAACATACTCTGCTTCTGTTGTTGAAAGTGCAACAACACTTTGGAGTTTTGAAACCCAACTGACAATTGTTCCACCCATATTGAATACATATCGTGTAGTACTCCTCCTGTTATCTCTATCACCTGCCATATCTGCATCAACATATCCCTGTAAGGCAATGTTTGAACCACCAAAGCATAATGCTTGATTCGTGGTAGCTCCGAAATACATGATAATCCTCTTCACTACCATCCAATGTTCTTTTCCTGGATTTTTCATGTACCTGCTTACAACTCCCACTGCATGTGCAATATCAAGCCTTGTGTAGACTAATGCATACATTAAGCTTCCAACTGCTGATGCATATGGAACTTTAGACATATGAGCCATTTCTTCCAAAGTCTTGGGACACGCCTCCTTACTCAATTTGAAATGGATAGCCAAAGGTATACTAACTGGTTTTGCATTCTGCATATTAATCCTTTTCAACACCATTTTTATGTACTCACTTTGACACAATGTTAATTTGCGACTCTTCTGGTCTCTATTTATTCTCATACCAAGGATTTGTTTTGCAACACCCAAATCCTTCATTGCAATTGAGTTTGCCAATTTGCTTTTGAGCACATTTATTTCCTACATGTTAAAACCTGTAACAAGCTTGTCATCTACATACAATAAAAATATAATATAGATGCCATCATTTTGCCTTTTGAGATAAACACAATGATTAGAGTGACACCTAGTATAACATTGTGCAGACATAAACCTGTCAAATTTTAGATGCCACTACCTTGGAGCCTGTTTCAAGCCATACAAGCTCTCCTTCAACCTGCACACTAGTTTCTCCTTCCCTTTTACCTCATATCCTTGTGGCTACTGCATATATATGTCTTCCTCTAAATTTCCTTTGAGAAACGTTGTCTTTACATCTAACTGCTCAAGATGGAAATCATCAGCTACTACTAGACTTAGAATAGTTCTAATTGAAGTCATTTTCACAACACGAGAACATGTCTCATGAAAGTCTATACCATTTTCTGTGTAAACCATTTCACCAAAAGTCTAGATTTATAAGTTTTTCTACCTCCATCTTCTTCCTTCAACTTGTAAACCCATTTATTCTGCAAATCCTATTTTACCTGTAGGCAACTTGACTAAGTCCCGAGTCTGGTTATGTGCTAAGGAGTCCATCTCTTCTTTCATGGCTTGCTCCCACCTCTTCCTGCTTTCTACATGAACAACTTCTTCATAGCATTCTAGTTCACTAGAATTAGTTAACAACACATAATATAATGAAGGAGAGTATTGTTTAGGGGGTCTACTTATCCTTGTAGATATTTGAACACCACTTTCAGGTGTTTGAAGTGCTTGTTGTTGTTGTGGTCATTGTTCTGGCTGTTGATTATTATGATTTTCAGGAACCATAACTTTTTCTGTGATCTCGTCAAGCACTGTGCATTCTCTGTTTTCTTTTTTCTGTTTCTTTTCCTGCAACTGATTCTTATACAAGACCTTTTCATTGAATATTACATCTCTGCTCCTAATGATTTTGTGATTTTCATAATCATATAAGTGATAACCAAAATAATTAACACGATATCCAATAAAGGTACATTTCTTTGATTTTGTCTCAAGCTTTGTTCTATTTTCTTTGTTAATGTGGACAAAGGCTTCACAACCAAAAGTCTTTAAAAAAGAGTAGTTTACCTTTTTATCTGTCCATGCCTCCTTTGGAATACCATCATCGAAGGAACTTGAAGGCCCTTTGTTTATTAGATAAAAAACAATATCCATAGCATCTGCCAAAAATTGTAAAGGAAATCCTACATGCAATCTCATGCACCTTGCACGCTCCATGATTGTTTTGTTCATCCTTTCTGACACGCCATTTTCTGGTGGTGTTCTTGGAACTATCTTCTCTCTATGAATTCCATTTTTTTAACAGTACCTGTCAAACTCTTTGCTGCAATATTCATCTCCATTATCTGATCTGAGACACTTCAACCTTTTTCCTGTCTCATTTTCAACCAAATATTTCCATTTCTTGAAAGTATCAAATACATCAGATTTATTTCAAATACAATAAATCTAGGTTTTTATGGTTGCATCATCAATAAAAGTAACATAATAACGAGATACATCAAGAGATGATACCTGAGCAGTTCCCCATACATCTGTATGCACAAGCTTTAATTTTTTGCTCTTCTTTTCTTTCCCAACTCTAAGGAATCTGACTCTCTTCTGTTTTCCATAAACACAATTCTCACAGAATTTTAAATCGACATGCTTCAAAACTAGCAACAAATTTCTTGAGTGAAGAATCTACATCCCCTTCTCACTCATGTTCCTGAGCCTATGATGCCACAATGTCGTATCTTCTCTTGTAAAGGTTAAAGGATTAACAGAATTAGAAATACCATTTCATAAATACAATGTACCAACCTGTCCTCCTTTCCGTATTACCAAGGATCCTTTAGTGACCTTCCAAGTTTTATCTGTGAAAGTAGTTACGCAACCTTCACCTCCCAACTACCCTGTTGAAATCAGATTTTTCTTCAGATCCAGAACATGCCTTACCTCCTTCAATAGCCATCAATTTCTATTTTGCTATTTTATGAAAACTATACCCATTCCAATGATTTTACAGGGTTTATCATCACCAAATCGAACCTTTCCAAAATCTCCTTGAACATAATCATGAAAATGTTTCTTAACAGGTGTGGCATGGAATGAGGCCCCTGAATCTACCACCCAAGCATTAACAATATCTTGTAATGAAAGAATCAAAGCATCTTGCAACACATCACCTGTTACATTCACTTCATGATTAGTTTCTTGTTGTGTGTCTCCTTCTTTTCCCTTCCGAGACGTGCAATCTTTCTTCAGGTGTCCTTTCTTCCCATATTTCCAACACACTATCCCCATTCTAGACTTGGATATGCCTTTTCTTGACTTACTGCGATATTCAAGGCTCTTTCCTCCTTCCATTTTTCTTCCCCTAGTCTCTGCAGTCAATGTATTACCTGATGTGTCACCGAAGATTTTCCATCGCATTACCTCACTAAGGATTGCATGAACAACATCATCAATATTTAAAGTACTAGATTCAGAGGCAGAGTTACTAATGGCCATAACGAAACCATTCCAACTTTCTCGCAATGAGCACAGAAATAACAAAGCCCTAACTTCATCATCAAAATTTACCCCTACAGAAATTAACTAACTTGTAACTGTATTAAAATAATTTAAATGATTAGGAACAGATCCACCTTCTGACATCTTCATATTAAATAAACGCTTCATAACAAATACCTTATTTGAGGCCGAGGGTTTTTCATATAGTTTGCACAATTCTGACATTAAGCCCTCTATTGTTGTTTCCTTTGAAATATTAAACACTACCAATGTCTCTAGGCGCAACTGTATTTTTCCAAGTGCCTTTCTATCGAGAATATCCCATTTTATGTCTATCAGACTCGTCGGCTTCTTTTCCTTTCTGATCAATGGTAGGTACAGATCTTTCTGATACAGATAATCTTCCATCTGCATCTTCCATAGCTGGTAGTTTTGGCCGTTGAATTTTTTGACTCTAAACCTACCATATTCTACCATTGCTCGCACTCGAACGAGGAATCCTTCTCTCCTATGAGTTTATCAGCCAAATAGAACTTCAGCTTTGATACTAGTAGTTAGAAAATTATATATTACGGAGCAATGGAACACATAAAATATTGCAGAAATATAAACACAGAAAACGCATAAAACAAGAGAGACACAGATATGCATGGTTCACCCAGTTTGGGCTACATCCATAGAGAAACAGCCAGTCCTTCTTTTATTATATTATCCAGCAAATTGAAGAGATACAACCTACAACAGATCTGCTGTAACACCCTCTTCGCTCTCAATCTCCTCTCTCTTCCTCACTCAAAATATAGATATACATAAACACAATAAAATTCCCTCATATATAGTGAGGGGTTACCTTCTAGGGCAAAAAAGCCTAAATTAAACATAACTTCTACCGTCAAATCATCTACCTAATGAACAGCCTAGATTGACTAGAAATTACTAGACTTTTACAAGGCAATTTTACATCTATTTTTAGCTTCGGGGTCGTTGCCCCCAAACCCCTGCCAGGGGACCGCTAACCCCTAGATCCCCCTATCGGGGGGGATCGGCCACCCCAATCCCCAGTAAAGGGGGACAAGTCCCCCCCTGCGTGGAGGGGTGCACAATTTTTCTGGGGTATACATCCAGATGAGACCTTTGAATACAAAAGATAATCAAGCTCCACACCCAACAAGTAAGTGCTAAACATCAAACTTATTGTACCCCTAATTTCCTTTAGTCAAATTTTATGCCATGCCATTCCAAAGGACGTTCATTCATTTTTGTGAGATGACAACTTTACAATGAAGCATTCATAGATTTTTGACAAATTATTTCCCTTTTTGTCATCTTTGATGAAAGAAAAGAAAAACTCCAAACCCAAAATTGTTAAAGATACACTAGAATGATGTATCTAAGTCTAAACCCCAAGGTTGAAGTGCAAATTCGTGTAAATGTTATATATATGAGTTGTTCCAAACTACTAAAAACCTCATTCCCTAAGTCCTAGATATAAGAAAAAGGATGAAAGAAAATAAGGCCAAAAGAATACTAACCCACAATAATGAAACCTAAGATCTCAATATGAGAAATGAAAATATTTCTAATTGTTTCCTTTGAACACTAAATGAGTGGCTTGATTAAGGAAGTATTTCAAGTAGGATCAACTAGCCTCAAATGAATTCCAAATTCTTTAAATATAATAACGAGAAAGGGCAGTTGTTGGGTAATATCTTGGTTGATAATTCACATTCTCTAGTTCAACAAAACATCCTTGAATCCCATTTATTTCCATTGCCACCAACATTAATCTAATAGAACAGGGGTCAAAACATAGTGTTGATGATATAAAATAAGTTTGGGTTGGAGAGCCATGTTGAATTCATGGAGGGTTGAAATGCCAAATGGAATAGAAGTGGGCAGATGTTACATTTATCTTCAATGCTTATGTAATAAAATTTTGTTGTGAGGAATAAACACAAAGTAAAGGTGAGAGGACCGGGGTGGGGTTGAACAACAAATGAAGCACATAGACATTCAAAAGAATACATTGGAGTGAGGAGCTTCCCCTTTGTGGATAACGATTATGTTTACAAAGTTCATCAACTGCATGGATGAGGGTTTCATGCTAAATGTTGTGGGGCAAAGAAAGTAATTAGCACACTTGGGTGGTTCTAATCACTAATTTATGATTCCATTGATTATTCTCCAAAGATGGGCTAGGTGTCTAATAGTCTTGAAAGTTAGTTTAAGTAGCCATGAGTAAGGTGTGATATCTTTCTCCCCAATTTAGTGAGGTCACAAGTTCAATTCTCTTGGTCCTTTAAGTGCAAGATGCTTGGAGCTTGGGAATTGATGGTCTACCTCAGTTACCATCCATCAAAGGTGGTGAAATCTATGGAAGCTTCCCATGCATATATGTATGTAAAAGAGGGCCACACATAACGTGGGTGGTCTCCTTGTGCTTCAAACCCATTTACACATGCATTTATGTCACACAAGGCCTACCCTCCTTTTCTAGAAGACTATTATTGCAAGAGAAACATAAAAAATTGGTGGAGAAGAAGCAAAGCTCCTTGACATTGGAGGGTCGTATTTTGACCACATGAAGGACAATCAATGCTTGTGGGAGTATTTGGCATTAGGATGCAATGTTAGATGTATCGTTTGTATTAGAGTTCGATGGATTTTTGTTGAGAGAAGAGATTTATGAAATAGTGTAGGCATGGCATAAACACAACCAAATCACTTAATTGTGAAAGCTCTATGTTATGTAATACACGCCCTTTATAAACAAAATAAATAAATAATTATTATCCTCAACATCAATATATTATTATTCTAATTATATTTTAATTAAATCCTTAAATTTATCCACACATATTACTAAATACACCAAACACATTGTTTTTTTGTAGCTAGGTGGAGCCTAGGTCAGGGCCAACATGCTTATTGGTTGGAAGAAGACTGGTCTACCCACAATGGGATGCTTATGACCAATATTGTGTGAGGATTTTGTCAAGATTGGATGCTCCTTGGGAAGTTTAATTCCCCCAAAGTGATTTCCACTCCTCAGCCCCTCCCCATGAGGTTTGAACCTGTGACGGGGATTAACCACCACATAAAGAAGATTGTGTGAGGATTGGTCAAACTTGGATGCCCCTTGGGAAGTTTGATTCCCCCAAAGTCATTTCCACTCCTCAGCCCCTCCCCATGAGGTTTGATCCTGTGATGGGGATTAAACCGTACATAAACTAGTTGGTTTATGCCTTATGGATACACTACACATTATAAATTAAAATAAATTATCATCTATGACTAAGCATATAGAAGAAATAATTCTTCCAAAAAAAATAAAAATAAAAATAAAAATTATTTATAGCTTAACATGGAATTAGAAGGAATCTAGTTAGACTCCTCCCCTATTTACAACATTTCACAACCATTACCTAACCATGTGTTACCTCCATGCACAATGTCTAATGGTGGGAAACAAAACATTTCAAAACCACTACCGGACCACCCATTACCTATGTGCACAATAGTCTAAGGGCAGGAAACAAAGCAGTTTCATATCTAAAACCTATCTTTTCTATCAGACCATTGATTTAGAGTCCATGAAGAAAAAACGACACAGGTTGTAGTCTACTCATTGATTGTTGTGAAAGATGGCTTCTTACTTGTTTCTTGTCCTCACTGTAAAAAACATTTTTAGTAATCTAATAGAGTTTTTGGTTTGGTCCGTTATCAAAAACAACTTCTGAAATTAAACCCTAATACCATCTCTCATATCTACGGTTGCTTCACTCAATACATGAACCAAGCATAAAAAAACTTTTAGTAGTCTAATAGAGTTTTGGGTTTGGTTGATTACCCGCAACTAGCTTCTCAAATCAAACCATAATACCATCTCCCATATCTAACATTACTTCACTGAATACATGACTCATGCATAGGGCTTCTATATATGTCTGCATCTAACTATTTGGACTTGTATTCACAAGAATGAGAGCATGCTTTAGGAGTCATGTTTTTTTTTTCTTATCTACATGCAGGAACAAGACAAAATTACCGATCTTCTATGATTTGGAAGTGCTGGAAAATGAGGAGCCACATGGAGAATCTATGGGAAACGTTAATTCTATTTGAAAAATTCAAAAGATAATTCCAAATTTTTGGGATTCTGAGACCCCTTCCCTCTTTCAACAGAATACCATGAGCGTCTGAAGAATCAAACTTTGGACCTTCCTATTTCTGTGCTAGTTGGGAGCCACCAGATCTTCTTATTTTGAGATTTTAATGGAAAATTACTACATACGTTTTGCTCTATGGCATGCGGTGAACAAGTGCACTGCTTCCAAGGATCCAAGCCCCTATTTGAAGAGGGGAAGGAAGGGTTTTGGAATTTTTCAATAAAAGAATGAATTCAAGGTCCAAGCACTAGTTTGAAGAGGGGAAGGAAAGGTTATGGCACTTGTCAATTAGAATACATGTGGGGAGAATGGGGCTCCTTGCCCTCAAAAATGTTGATGATGTAAAATGAAATAATACCATTGTCCTATCTTTATTCCTGGAAAATGAGAATACATGTAGGGGGGAACGGGGATTTTGGCACTCAAAAATGTTGATGGCAAAACGAAATAAAATAGCCAGCATGTGCTTACTCCTGGAACTAAGGGAAGTTGCAAGTTAGCATTATCTTACTCGTGGAAGTTGCAAGGGTCCTATACCTAGATAAGTTTTATTAATAAAGCTTGAAGTTCCATTAGTTGACTTACTAATTTCGTTTCTGAATGTCACAGAGGTTGTTTAGTTGTTTTTCTTCCATGAGCACGATGCACTTTGATTCGTGGCATATAGGTCATAGTGCCATGTCAAAAGATATTTTTACTATGAATCAAATTAAAAGACTACTCACCCATTTTGTTCACAAAAGTCATTACTAGTGGTGGTTCCATTATCCACAAAATTTTAATATAATTCCCTTCTCATTGAGCCCCTATTTTCATTGGAGTTTGGAAGATCTTCCCCCCACTCCCTATGATAATTTCTTTTCTGTCTCTTCCACTAGTGTAAGATGACCTACATGCCATTTAAGCTGCATCCAGGATCTATTTCAATGGATGTAACCAACCATCTTAGAGAATAGTCATAGTCTTAGATGAACCCACTTTTCTTTAGCTGACGTTCACTTCAAAATATAAGATATGATGACAATCTAAGTGTATTGGAAACATACAAAACCTCTGCGGGTTTTCTACCAAAAGAGGCTCCTCATCAACAATCCATTGTTGGTCTCATTTTGATAAGAATGGAGAGATTATATAGTACAATTGTTGAACAAGATTGCTTTATAAGTATAAGGGTTTGTTTAGCCCGTTAGAAAGTAAGTTAATCTGATCCTAGCATAAGTTGTACCTCTCCAAAACTTCAGCAAGCACGTCCAAGCACAAATGAATTTATCTTGTTAGTTCTATGATTTCTCTTCGAAGGATATTTTCGGGTCCAATCACCAGCATACTATCAAGTTCTTTAGTATTTTCATCAATTTCTACCACTACAGGTGAGATGGACATCGTATGTTGTTAGATCCTTGTGCTATCTTTTATATTGGCTTTAATGGGTTTCGAAATTTTTTCTTCATAATCATGGAAACAATTAGCTGAGTTGGAACAAGAATGAGCTGAGATTCAGGCAGAGAGACAATCAAAGCAGCCTCTAACATAGGCATTAGAGCTTGAAATGAAGTAGTTGTAGCAAAACATTTTGGTCCTGAATAAATAACAATCCGATTTGTAGGTTGAAGTGAAGAAACTGTAAGAGAATATTAGAGAGTACAATAACAAGGTATGATCTTGGAATTTATGGGTTCTTTTCTTTTCGGAATATTACTTGTGTAGAACTCGGCAAATCTAACTTGGATTCAATGTCAGGCTCATTTTATTTTTGAAATCTTTAAACCTATCATCCTTTCGTTAAATGTTGTCACCCAATACTTATGAGTTTTTTATGTTTTGGATCGTTCACTTGATGATTCTCTATAACTTTTTCTACTAGACTTGCCATTTCTTGAAATACCTCTCACTTATACTGGGAAGTAATCATGTAGATATTGCTTCTTGCCTTGTAGTGCTTGGTGTTTAAAAAACAAGATATGTTCGAACAAGTTGAATCCCTTAAGGAAAAGGTATCACTGTCTATCTAGAAATTTCTCTCAATTTTTCTTCAAAATCTTGTATTTTCGTTAAGCAAGCATTGGAAGACCTTCGTTGGTATACTTGCACACAGTTACCACTACAACTAGTTAAAAACTAAAACTAGTGGACATGATAACCAACAATGGGTCTCCTCTGTAGGAACAAAAGAGATGGTAAAACATCAAATACCAATAAGGTCAGAGCCTTAATTATCATTAAATCCCCATGCAACCAATAGCTTATGTTTGAAAGAAAAAATATCACCAAGAGTAAGATCTTGGCCCATAAGTCCATCAACACACGTCAAATTTAAACTTCGAATATAAAATTCATTGTGTAAGGATTCACATCCTAGGAGAGGATCTTCAATGCACTAAAGCATAATATCTAAAGTTCCATGTGAAGATTTGGATAAAAGAAATTTTTGAAAATATTTTTTAAGGGCAATGTGATCTAAAACCCAAATGGTGAAGGTTCACTGGAGAGCGTCAACAACATTAGGCATATCGAGTTCACATTTAAAGAGCAAAATTTTGTAGTAACAAAGTTAAGGGAAAAGAGAAAAAAGTCTATGAAAACAAAAATGGAGAATTAGATGGCTTCAAAGAAAGAGATAGAGACACTAAATTCTACAATTAAATGATCAATTGCAAACACCATAATAAAAGTGTTTCACCCCAAAGTGCCAGTGGAGCAAGAAAACAAAAACCAGAAAGACAATGATGGAGTCCAAGACTTATTACTTGGAACTCTTGTAGAAGCTAGAGACATATACATCAAGAGGCATGAATTATGTCTTAAACCACATTTTAAGGTTGGTAATCCCAAAACAAAACAATCTTTATAAAATAGGTCACACTTTAAAAGAAGTTGAGAGAACAATGACAGAAAATGGTAACCCAAAAGTTACCATGCCTAAACAAGTTCACCATAGAATTCTTTCAAGACTATTGTAGTTTGCCATAGGGTCCTTTCGAGACTGTTGTGTAATCATAGGGGAAACTTTTTGTAAGAAGTCCTCCAAGCATTTAACTCCACTTTCCTTTCATACCCAATTTCTCCCACTTTCCTCACTTTCCCTTGATACCAAATTACTCCACTTTCCTCTTTCTTGTCTCACACCCATGGAAGATAAGTCTAATTCTCCAAACAAATTTAGACCAATTTCACTCTAAAATATGATGTTTAAAATCATATTTAAGATAGTAGCGAGCACACTAGTAGAACGAATCATGTCCTATGGAATTTCACATGTTCAGGGAAGCTATATTGGAGGATATTTAAGATAATAGTGAAAATTGTAGAGTCAATCATGTCCTACAGAATTTTGCATGTTCACGTAAGCTATATTGGAGGATATTTAAGATAATAGTGAACACACTAGTAGAGCCAATCATGTCCTATTGAAAGAATTTCACATGTTCAAGGAAGCTATATTGGATGATATTTAAGATAATAGCCAATACACTAGTAGTGCCAATCATATCCTACAGAATTTCGCATGTTCAAGGAGGATATATCGGAGAACATCATATTATTGCTTGTGAGACCATTCAATCCTCCAAACTCCAACCAAAAACCAAGTATGTTATTAAATTTGGCATGCCCATCTCTTGTAATCATTTAAATTGGAAATTCTTAGTTCAAATGCTATGGGCATTTGGATTTAGTTAGTGTTGGGTTAGCCATGTCAAAATGCTTATCTCCTCATCCTTCTCTAATCTAGTTAATGGTTCCCTCACCTTCCCATTTAACCTATCTTGATGTGTCAAACCAACATGCGGCGGAAGCAGTGGCTGGAGCCGCACCTTATATCTTTAGTAGGGCATCCCTATGCTAGTAACTTAGTGACATATGTGTTTCCTATCTAGAAGGATGAGTATAACTCACTAACAGAATTGATCTGTCAGGACGAGCTAACTCAAGCGGGTGTTTTTTAAGAGCTATCATTTAGATGTACGTTTAAGAGGAGGAAGGCAGGTATAGTGCTACTCATCTCATATTCTAGATGTTGCATTCCATATTCCAGTTATTTCTTTTGGCATATTTTGTACCATTTCTTTCTTTCCTTGAACGAAATAAATTCCTTCTGATCCGGCAGATTAACTCTACACTTCCTGAATGGAGCCCGGGGAGAGGTGGATAAAACTATCCCATCTCTCCCTTTTTGTGGGATAGAAATCTTCATCGTGACATAACTTTTAAAACTCAAGGGCCCTCTAGCTATATAGTAAAAATGTTCCATTTTCCCACTTTCAATTTGCCAACTACATAATGGAAACTCTATCAATCAAGGAAAAAGCCTTTGAAGAATTCCTTTTCTTCTTCAAAACTTCATTATCACCAATGGAAACATACTTTGAATCCTCATTTCTCCAAAAACATTATTCATTCAAACTTCCTCACAACCCTTCGAAATTCCTCAGAACTCCTCTCCTTGAGAATTCATTGAAAAATATTACCTGAGAAGGACCCCCTTCCCAAGCTTGACCATAAGCTCAACACCACCTTCAAATCTCTCACTCTCCCCAACAAGTTAACTTTACTTTAAATTTTTCTTTACACTAGACCTCGTTCTTTTTCAAGAGGCCCACAAATTTTCAACCTTCAAATTCTTCACAAGGTAAAGATATGGTGGAGGAAACTGAACATTGAATAAGCACTATGGTATAAAATAGGATGCAAGATACATCAAAGCACAAGGTCTTCTAATAATGGAGTCGAACCAACTAGGACCTATAATGTAAAACGATGCTCATCAAATCAAAACTAGTGTTTTTGTAAAACCAGAGATGAGCATTGAGAAGTTTAAAACTTTGAGATAATTCTTGGCAACTAAAACCTCAACAAAGCAAGCACCAAATTTTTCAACAATAAAAAATATCTTCCACATCTTGAACAAAGCTTTGTATATATTACAAAGTATCATAAATTATAATGGGTACTATTGTATACCTACCATACTATCATAGTGTAGCAACCATTACATGCCAGCCAAGCAATGGTGAAGAGTAGAGTGTTGCCAAGTACGACGAGTGTCAACAAACGAGGAGTTCAGTTTCAAATTTGAACACTAGCTTAATTGGTGAGGAGCCAAATATTGAACTGTGTTACGTTTGACCTCTAAATTTCACTAGTTTAAGATTAAAATCATCAACTATATTTGACATATACTCCCGATCGAGTTATATTTGAACAGTAATCTCTACCAAAATTCCTTTAATGGAATTGTATTTGAAACCATAACTCCACCACTTCAAAATCAAAATCAAGTGTATCTGGCATGTGCTTACCTAGTGAAGGAAAAAAAATATCAACCATATCTATCCTATCCCATATGCCATCCACAATCCAAAGTGTAATCTATCCACACACTACTCAATCTTATACAATACTTTTATATATTTTTGTACAACTCTACAACTCTACATAACACTCAGACACAAAGTTTAGAGCCAAGTATATAACAAGAACCATTAATAGAATATCATTATAACATTTAAACCTTGATTAACATCTCTATCCTATTTCATTGGTGCTTTAGGAGCCAGACTAATGAATTAAAAAATGATGTGTCAAGAATTATTAATTACAACAAGACCCGAAATTAAGAATTGACTTGCATATATTATACTGATTTGCAGCATATGTTTGCACTTGTTATGCACATTAAATTGTTGGGAAATTTACTCTAGACAGTTGCACATGCCCATGGTTTGAGACACTTCAATTCTCACATTCTTCTACAACATCTAATTAGAGCAACACTAACAACAATTACTGGGCATTCAATAGTAAAGCTAAGAGAGTACAACCAACACATATGACACCCTCAACGTCATGTATTCAGATCCATCACCACTTTTAAATTCATTACCAACAAATTTCGAGTATAGAAAAATACTCCCAATGGTTACTGACATTGGCTTCCTCTTTCCTTCTTCATCATAAGCACCAGGTCCTACTGTAATTATCCACTTACATGCAAATATGTAATAGAACTCAAACTCTCAAAAATGCCATCACATATTTTCTAATAAGCCATATTTTATGCTCTAACTATATTTAAAACATAAGAAATGTAATCAGAGCTTGTTTCTAAAAATAAACTTGCCTATTAGAATACTTTAAGAATGCTACCAATCCCTATATTTTAACATACTGCTCCTAAAGAAGGTTTCTCCTTAGCAGTTTTGGTGAGGAGTAGACCACTAGTTGTCTTCTCTTCTGCCACTGCAACCTCTAGCATACATTCAACCCTCAGATATTTTCTGAAGAGGATATATAGCTTTCATGCTCAAATCCCTAATTTCAGTTCGCCCTAAATATTTTATTCAGGCCCCTCTAACAATTTGGGCTAAAAATGTTATATTTCTACTAAAACTCATTGTCATAAAAAACCTTAACTTAAGAAAAACTTGATCATTCATTGGCTTCAAATCCTTGATATCATTTGTATCAAGAACCCCTACAATGTCATCTTCCTTTATAAGAAGATAATTAATGCCATTGCATTCAATCTCTGTGCCAGCCCACTTGGAATACATAATATTTGCACCAAGCTACATAGTACAAACACAATGGTGTCATACTACCTTTAACTATATTTAACCCACATGTGAAAGCAAACAAGTCGTCCATGGATTTGTCACTTGTCTCACTAGCAAAATATTTTAGCTTTAAGAGGAATTTCTAACTTTCAAACTAAGTGCCACTATGGGGATCTTTCCCTCATCATTTCTTCTTACATCTTTACCTTGTATTCATGTTTGGAAATATATTTATCAGGTCCCTCATTTTTTGACCACTTAAATTATATCATCATGTTTAGAATGTTTAATCATTAATGGAACTAGAATTTAAGCTATGGTTTCTTGCCTCAGTTTTTACCCCTCACAAATTCAAATCCCATGCTAAATTCAAGAAATGATATCAAACATTCCTTCCATCATTTGTTGCCACATTTTACCTAGAATAAATCCGTAAGAGATGGATATCTCTTATTACCTGACATAGTTTGAAATTACCTTTACAACCAATCTAGGGCTCTTCCCCTATTCTTACATTGTTCCTTTGAATCCTTCATGCTGTCCATTTTCCAATTAATGGGAATTCTTTCACCAAATCTTTCCAAACAACAAAATTTCCATTAAAATGTTTCCTTTTTTATGTAAACTAATCTTCTATAGAAATCATTCTCAAATGTGTGGTTTTCATAATTTTCTCCTACAGAGCTTCATTGTAGACTAACCTTTGCAGACTTTTAGTAGCTAGAGCTAGATTGAAGAGATTTATATTTTCTTATGCCCCACCCTCCAACTTCTTTAAAATTTACCATCTGGCTCCATTTAACTACATAAATTCCTTTCATTTTCCTTCTCTTTTTAGTTTTTTTTGTTCATAATATATATATATAATATATATATTATATTTATATATATATATATATATATATATATATATATTATATATATATATATATATATATATATATATATATTATATATATATATATATATAGTATATTATATATATATATTATTGTTTTTATGATGCCTATAGGGATATGGACAATGGATATCCAATTCACAAGAATACTTTCTAGCACAACCTTGACCAATGCTAATCTCCCTCCCCTAGAGAACCATCAATTGCACCATAATGAAATTCTAGCTTCAGTTTTTCTCTACAACCAAGTTCAATCATAATAAATATAATCAACAGGATTTAAGATCCCAAGTATATGTTTCCTTGATCTAATGACATAAAATTCATAGGAAACAGATTCGTGATTTAGAATTTTTCTTCCTTAGCCAAAGCATTGAACAACATTGTAGAATTCGTCATAGTGATTTCCATACTTGTAGTTTTGGAGTAAATATGTGTTATACCTTTTAACTGCCTTAGTGATTCTTGCCTAGATGTGATGATATTATCAACAAAAAATAGATGAGAATATTCAGAGCCAGAAATTTTTAATCCTTTAATTGTCCCTCTTCTCCTTGCATCTGTGATCAACATACACCTTCAACCACTAATAGGAAAAGAAATTGTGAGAGAGAGCACCCTTGACACAAACCTCAATATGTGTTAAAGAAACTTTTGGGGGACCCTTTGATTAGAACTGTAAAAGAAATTGAAGTAAGGAATCCCATTGACCATTCTACCATATGTAATTTTGTTCCTAGCTAAACCAACAATAGTCTAAGAAAGAGCCAATTCATTTTGTCTTACGCCTTTGAAAGTTCTAGCATCATTGCTACAATAGGAGGCTTGTGAGTTTTAATTGTATGTATTCTTTCATATATTGTTCCCACATCAAAATAGATTTGCCTATTATAAAGGAGTATAAATTTTTCTTCAGAAATTCAACTGTCCATCCATTGTGTATACGATTTTTAGTTTTTTGGAGTTTAAAACTTCTTTTATCTCCTCTTTGGACACCTCTGCCTCCAAGTCTATGTTCATTTCATCACTGATAATGCTAGAAAATAGCATGATAATTTTCATGAATTCACAAATATTTTTTGCCAGTAGACATTTAAAATGTTTCTATCTCACCTCAGCTATCTCCTTAAAAGACTTATTAACCCTAGAGCTATTTGGCTTATTGTTTTCCCAAATAATGTTAATGTTTCTTATATGAATTGCTTACTTGTGAAAAGGTTTAGTATTCGTGTCACATTTAGAGAATAAGATGGTTCTCATTTTTATCTTAGTTTGTTTCTCCTCTTTGGTAAGGTGGTTTGTTTTCCGTTCCAGCTCCTTGAGAAGATTGATTTTATCTTCCAAAAAAAACCCTGCTTTATTATTATCGGAGGTTTTTAATTCATTTTTTGACATCCTTTAAATCTTTTTGAACAAATCTTTGAGCTCAATCTGCAGCTTCACCTTTTACCCTTCTCAGAGTGTTTATGAACTGCTTCATGTCTCTATCCTCACTGTTACTAGTGTATGTCATCAATTCTTGATGACCACAACCTTGGAATCCTTTTTTTTAGCTACTAAGTGATTAGGCTTAGAGGGTTTTGGATGCTTCTTACTCTTTGATTCAATTTGTAGCAATATGAGGCAAGCTTCCCTAAAAAAATTATGATCTCACTCACTGAATCTAACATCAAATGAGTAGCAACAAAGGATTTATCTAGCCTTTTTGAAATTCCACTTCTGCCTTTTTACTTATTTCTCCAGGTAGGTGCTTGTTTAATGGGTTCTACATCATCAAGTTTTGAACTTCAAGGAAATGACTGAAAAATAATTTAGAAATGGGATTTGGCTTTCTACAAGGACCTCATTGATTATCAACCGTGCCCTTTACCTCCTGTTTTTTTGAAACCATCACTTTGCTTTAGATTTATTAGAGTTTCTTCGAATGGAGACTTGGTGGTGATCTTGATCAAGTGCTAAACCCCCTTCAAGACCCCAAAATCACCCACAACATTCTTTCTTTGATCTTGGACAGTAAGATGACTTGAAAATATCACCACCTTTATGTTTTGAGGCTCCTTTAACTAGCTAACCACACAAATAGGAAAAAGAATGAATCCCTACATCATCTGATGGAGCTTCTGAAAAATGGATTGCATGGTATAAAGAATGGATAACTGGCATGAAGAGAATGCCAATCCTTCTTGAAGCAAAAGACAGACCCAAATTCTCGTGGGGGGCCTTTAAGTCCCCTAAAGCTTCCTTAATGTTACAAAGATTTTTGGAACACCCAATAATGGAAGGGGATTATTTTAGTACTATTAGATAGCATGAGGAATTGATAAAAGGGGACCTACCTTGAAAATTCATAGGAAAATCATGTGTTCTTTCAACCACATTAGGACCGCATACCTCAGACTATCACTTATCACCTTGCAAAGCTGGAAGTTGGAACAACATCTAAATCAACAGTCTTGATTTATGCCTGCACTTTTTCTTCTACCTTGTCTAGACTTCAAACTAGCCTCCAAATTAGAATCTGTAGGCACCACCATTCATACTTTTTTCTCTCTCTACAATATTCCCATAGAATTATATGAGAGCCAACCCAATGAAATGGAACTTTTCACTGTTCAGAAGTCCAACTTCTAGTTTAAAATCCATTTTCCTTGGAAAATCTTAGTACATGCAGGTAATCTCGGTATTTTCATGAATATCAGTTTCTTCCAGCATTTTAACCACTCTCCTATCTTTGAAACTAAAAAATTTCTCCAAGGAGACAAAATTGACCTATTACATTACTGACCCTTCTAAAATTTTTGAATTCATGCATAACTCTAAAGGGAGATTGAATCTATTGCAAACATGTTTGTTCCTCCTTTGGGTCAAAATCGAGTTTCCACTTTTTAGGCATAGTCTAGAGGGCCCCCCCACATCAAATCTATCTTGAGAAGTAGGTTCTCATTCTCCTAGATTTTCACCATAAAACAAATCCAGTCCCGGACTAAAATGTGTAATGCATGTTGAGCTTTGTAGCCCTGAAGGTACTTCTAGTCTTGTGTATTGACTAGAAAGACCTTGATTTTCCTTGTTATGACCTTGAAAAATGATGAGCCATGCTCGTTATAATGTGTTCTCAAACATTTATCAGAACAACCCCTGCAACATTTTCCATTTTCCATAACGAGAAAATGCAACTGAGAAGAATGCAACTTAAAGCAAATTTCCAAACCTGAAATCTGCACAAGAATATTCACACTACTTTTCCATGTATGCAAAGACAAAATGCAAATCAGGCAAACCCTCTAGAGTTGCTCTCACCATTCATAATGTCTAATTGCATGTAGCAGGGAAATCGCCGATGATAATGGGCATTAACTCTCACGAAGGGGATCAAACAGTTCCTCGTTCCCATAAACTCAACACCTTTCACTTGACCAACAAATGAGCCACATATGGAGGGGAGAGGTATCTAAGAGTTCATCCCTACATATTTATTTCCTATCGTGTCTCTATTTTTTTGAATTATACTCCCCTTCTTATAGTTAGAGATTTACTTATAAAAATTTAGTTGTTCATGTTTCCATGTTTCAGTTTACCACATGATATTTGATGGTGAAGGCACTACGATATAACATTGGTGTAAATATTTGAGCAACAAATCTACAAAAGCTAGATGATATGAAAGGAAAAAAATTAAGAAAATAGGTGCCAAACTATCTACAGACCGCATGACTAAATTATAATAATAATAAATGAATTACTCAATCCAAAACAAATTCCCTATCTCCATATGACTTCAAAATGTATGTATAATAGCCTACATCCTCAGCCTATCAATTTGGAACAAACCAACTGAGCTACTTACAGTCAAATAAATTGCTATGGCACATGGTACTTTTATAAATTGATTTCACAGAGCGTTAATTGTCAATGTAACATAGTGTGAAATAATGTGTCATCAGAATAATATCTCAAGTAAAAAATGAAGTAAAGATAATTGAAATCAGAAAGATAAATCACAAAAGTTTGAAAGTTATTAATGCTAAGCAACAGATTGATAGAGGTCACTGAAGTTGCAGTCTTTATAGATGGATTAAAGGACACTATTAAAGGTATGTCTATGACTCAAGGCTACTTTTTCAAATCCACATAAATCTTTTTTCAAACTATGCATCTAATTACTGAGATAAAATGAATGTTAATTCTACTCCTTGTCAAGTGTGAGGCTGAGCTTACATGCAAAGGCTTCTGTCCTTCTTCAATTATTTACAAGTTGATGCCTATAGAAATAATCATTGTCTAATGATTTCATCCTTCAAACAGATGATTATTATGGTTAGTATGCCTTCAACAGAAAGGTTTGTTTAGAAGTTGGCTGATGATTTAATTCTTCAAACATAGATGATTATTGTGCTTAATATGCCTTCAACAGAAAGGTTTTTTTACTAGTTGGTAGATGATTTAATTCTTCAGAGATATATGATTATTATGCTTAATATGCCTTCATCAGAAAGGTTTCTTTAACTTGCGGACTCTTGTGCTCTAAATTATTTTGAAATTACTTACAAAGTTGTGGTTTATACAAGTTGTTTCAAGACTTTATGGGGTTCTAATTACTCAATTGTTCTCCTGCATGACATGTTTGGTCGTGTTTCTTGCATATGTTGTGGAAAAATTGTGCAGTCAAAGAAAACGGATGCTTTATGATTTGTCTTTGCATTTCGACTTGTAGAAAAATTTCCACTTGTGCCTTTGTTGAAGGCATATCTTGAGCATCGAAGGAAAGCATCAAAATAAATAGAAAAAAAAGGAAGAGATCATGTTGCGTCACTCGTATGTTTATTCTTATTGGTGTGGTTCATGCTACCTTGTCAGTATAAACTATCAAAATATTAAGTTGTTATTAGATATATTCTCTAAACACTTCCATGTCTTATTGCAGAATTCAACAACCTCAAAAGAAATTCACTCATTGGACAATGTAATAAAGTGCATTGAAGTGCTTCACATCTACAAAATTTACCAAAGTTGTTATTGAGTCTTTGGATGTGGTTATATTCTCCAAGCACACACGTATAAGAAGACGAGAAATAATATGCCCGACTAATTTCAAGTTATCTTCCTGCGGATAGGGTTTTCCCTTCCATAAACCTAATGACCTCCTCTGCTTCTTTCTAGTGAACAAATTTGGGACTTTCATGAATTGTGAAACAATTCCAACCCCATAACTATCAATTCCTTATTTAGAGTTATACCCACTAGATTAGAATCCACACAAGGAGAATTCCATTCTTGTTTTAAAATAACCTACAATCGACTTATACCATGCTATTTAATATTTTATGTATTTCTTTGCATCCTTGGCCTGTGACATAAAGACACAACATGCTAACTTGCATTTTCTATACTAACACTCCTAAACAATAATAAATATGCCAAAATCTGTCATTTCAAATGATCTATGCATCTCACCTTTTGGTTTTTCAATTATCGAAGTTGTTACCTATATTCACAAGATTATCTACAGTTGAGGACATAGTGATAATATCTATTAGAGTTTTATCTGTGTTGCACTAAAGATGTTTTTTATTCAGCAACACTACAATACATTGTAGTTTCCATTCAGCGAAGGAGTGTATCCAGTAGTAGCCTTGGTCTGTGTGCAAATGGGTTGAATTCATCGTAGACTTTATCTATCATGTTGAAGGTGTTTCTGCTTCAATAGTACTTCATCTCAGCATATTCTTTCAATCTACAACTTCAACAGATGCATATAGCCTTGGGGTACATGCTACAAATTCCATTTTTACTGAGAGGGTATAGCAACGATGAAAGAAGCACATCAATTTTAGGCATATTATGGTTGTCGTATGCAAGCATGCTTGACTAGTGTCTCCCAAACTTATATAGAACCATATTTAGTATACCCTTATATTTTGACATGGATGCTCACTTTTCTTAATTTAGGTGTTTTTCTTAGTACTATTTTATGCACGGATTTATCTTTGAGAAAAGTGCACAGTAGAGAAGAGTTCTATATTTTGAGCAAGGGACACTCTTCTAGGTAGGAGGTACTCTACTCTATGGAGATTCTGTCATGCATGTTTTGTGCTTTATCTTAGACATAGTTCCAAGTCCCTACTTCCTTGACAAAGTCCCTGCCAAATAAGAACTAGTGGACATATTTCCAAGTTCCTAATTTTTCCAAAAACCCACCTGAGCCTAGATATCTGGCCTAAAATCCTTTACATTCTAGTCATCTTTTGGTTGTGATTTCATAGAGAGAGCCCTTTCTCATTTGGTAGGGATAGCTGCCAAACTAAAAACTTAGTATGTAGTTAACCCCGTTGATCTCCTCATCAGCCTGAGACATTGTGGTGGATAACAGAGGGGATGAAAACTAGGGAGTGCCAAGGTGTTCTAGTGAATGTAAGGTTCCCAAGTCATGCAAAAATGTAATGCTAGTTATGAATTCATGACTGCCAAGGTGTGTTGGGGAATTCTAGGGCATGCTAAGATGTGCCAGATATTACGAAGACATGTCAAACAAGCTAAGATGTGCCAAGTACTAACTATTGATTCTCCTATACATAACTATTTTTTCCTCCACCCACTTTTCATAACTTTAATAACAATTAGGTAGGGACCTGTAGCTTTGATGCTACTTCTCTTTTTTAGTAAAATATTGTTGAGGCCTTAGTTTATTGAATGTTGCAAAATTTACAATTTATGAAGTTTCAAGGTCTAATTTTTAAAAGTATAATTCTTTAAATGGTGCTAGCTCAATGGAAGGGCACCGTCTTTGCAAGTAGGAGGTTGATGGTTCAATTCCATCGTGCCATGACATCCATATGGAATGACAACGATCAATTTTTGGTGACGAAGACTCTTTTCACCATCACCAATGAGCTTTGGTGACATTTTTCAACCCTCACAACAAATATGAAATGGTGACTAATGAACACCACCATATATACGCATCAATAGTGATGACCCTCAAAGGTCTGTAACCATAAATTGTTGTTGTTGATATGAAATGGTGACAATAGTTTTCTGTCACTATAGTCATTATTCACGATGTACCTTAAATGTCACCACAACACCTATACTTCTAGCAATATGGCTTTTGGTGACGGTCAACGAACGTCACCATATATATGCACCAATAGTGACGGCCATTAAAGATCCATCACAATAAATCATTGTTGTTCATATGAAATGATGACGGTCACTATCCATCATTATAATCAACATTGGTGATAGACCTTCAATGTCACCATAACACCTATACTTTTGGTGACATCACTTTTGGTGGCAATCAGTTTTTGGTGACCAAGGCTATGGTTCATCACCATTTCTCATATGCAATGGTGACGGTCACTATTTGTCATTATAAATCATTATTTGTGACAAACTTTGAATGTCACTACAACACCTATACTTTTGGTGACGCTACATTTGGTTACATTCAGTTTTTGGTGACAGAGGCTATGGTCCATCATGATTGATCATATGAAATGGTGATGGTCACTATCTATCATTATTAATAATGATTGGTGATAGACTTTCTATGTCACTACAAGACCGATAGTTTTGGGGACACCACCTTTGGTGACGTTCAATTTTTGGTGATGGATGCTCTTTTGGATGTCACCAATGAGCTTATGGTGACATTTTACGCCCCACACCAATGCCCTTTTCTCTTGTAGTGTGTATTATGTTTACATTAGAATCAGTATCCAAACTCATCAGTATTTATGTAAGTAAACATTATATTAACAATGTAGGGGACTCCCCCACATACATAAATCAAGGGGGGATGACACATCCCTACAAAAAAATGTCTATCTCTTTCTGAGAAAATAAAAATAGTCATTTTGATTTAAATTTGTATACTAGAATGCAAAGTTTTAGAATGACTTATGTGCTTTTGAGAAGTTATTACATACCAAGTGCTTTCTCTACATTACTTCAATCGTCATATCATAATTAAGTGAAACGTCTTCAATTTTTCAATACCCAAAATCTAATATTTGAGTCAGTGATTATAGAATAATTTTGTATTTTCTCATTCTCTAACATATATAGCGATCTTCTACAAGAAAATTTATTCATCGCAGGTGACATTGTTCATTTTTGTCTTCTATTTGTAGATTGGTTAGAGGCCTTAGTATTGAACCTACAACCTCGTTATATTCACTTTACCATTATGGTTATAACACTAAAGTATTACATTTAGCATTTAAGTGAACATTTATTTGGTTATTACATGGTTGTATATTCGAGGGTAGTAATGCACCTATTTTGCATGGAACATTTATTTGGTTAGGAACATCTTGTCATTCATCAAAACTCCAAAACCATGTAATAACCCCATTTAACCACCTGAGAGATTAATAGGTCTTGTTACCCTTGCCAACGTTGTCCCCATGTGGTCATCACTACCATATCTAATGACCAAGTGAAAACACACTACATTCAGGGGTTGAGCACATAGGATTCTTACAAATTTAGGTGAACAGTGATGATTCATGGAATCTATCAAATAATGGTTATTCATCTTGGTAACCCCTACCTTTGTTTAGCTAATCTTCATGAAATTTCTCACCACATCCACTCTACGCATGCATCACTACTCCTTGTTCTAGGTCACACTTCCAAGCTCAATTACTAGGTACGGTTCTTTCCTTAGTGGGACTTCACAGTTCAATCTTAAGGAATATGGCTCACCCCTCTTGAATAGGTAATGAACAATGCTCCTATTAGGCTCATTGCTTTTATTTAGTCATAATTTCTCTTTGATTTTTCTTATCACACATTTCTTTGCCTCTTATCACACATTTCTTTCTCTGACTATGAATATTTGTTTCTGTAACATTAGAGGTGTGAACTAGAAGGACAAGTCAATGGCTCACATCCCTTCACCTAGGTCAGTGAAGACACTGCATTATGCTTGTGACAATTTGAAAATTCCATTCCCTCTTATTGGTAAGTAAAATTACTTTACTTTTTTCTCTATATATAGTTTTTGAATTACCATGAACCTGTATTTTTCTCTTCCCCTTAACCAATGTTTCATGAACTTCTGCTAGTGTGTTATATTCTCTTTTTTCTTCCTTTCTCTAGAAGAAAAGTAACGATGAAGACCGCTATTGTTTTAGTAATAGCTCTATCTATTTTCGGAGCTCTTAGAAAGCCTTCCTATAGAGAGAATGGCCTGGCTTTCAAATGGGGACCTCAATCCTAATTTTTCCCCTTTGTGTTTCCAGGTAAAATTTAATAACCCTTTATTTTCATTTTTGGTTTGTTAATGTTGATTTTCCTACACTCTGAGGTTTCTATGGCGTGTTATTTTTATTTAAATTTCTTTTGAAGTCTAAAGCTATTCCTCTGCATGCAACATGAAATGAAGAATTGTTGTCTCACTACCAAGGTAATTTCCTTTGAAGAATAATCCTCTAAATTCATTTATTATGATATTACCAATTTTTGGCAATCATCTCACTGATTTAGTTCTCGTTGATGATTTTCTCAGGTATGTCCATAACTATGCTTACCCTTGGTCATCCACAAATAGGATTAGTTTTTCACTATCGACTAACATTCCATTCGATTTTCCACGTTGGTATCCGTAAATTTGACTCCGTTACCAAATACAGCTTGTATGGTTTTAGTGTAGTGGCGTGTTGCTTGACAGCTAAAAGATCTGGACTATTTACTTGGTATTTCATTTATTCTTCTAGATTCTTAGTAATATATAAACAACACATGTTGATAAAGCATTTTTCCTTATTGATATTCAAAAGGGTTTCGACAGGGTTTTTACCTCCAAAAAAAAATTTGGGTTTGTTTTTGTGAGCATCTCATTTTTCATTGAGAAGGTTACTACATTCTAACAAAACCCACCAAAGGTCATTCAATATCTTTAAATTGTATATTAAACAAGTTTACCCTATGTTTAGGGTTTCTATCATGTCTACATTTAGTTCTTGTTTCATTTAGGAATAATGTTTCTATTACAGTTATCCAGACAACGTACAAAGTTTTATCTTACTTAGGGTTTAACCATTTTTCTTTCCACTATAAAAAATTCCTTTTTACCCGACTCTCTTCGTTGTTGACTCACTGGGATTTCTATTTGTTATTTTCATTTTTTCCAGATGGGAGTCCAATGTGACTGTAACCCTAACAAGGTAATACCACACTTCTCTGTCATTCATCGCACTGTACTGGCTCTTTAATTTTTTTATTTTCATAAATTAGATTCTCATATTAACCACTAATATGTTATTTGTCTTTCGTCCTATCTCCGGATTCTCATAACCGTGGTGTTATCTTGTGGAAATTCTCATTTGTTAAACTCACATATTCATTTTATTTTCTTATCCAGGTTGGAATTACTTCAAAAAACTTTATAGCTTGTTTTCATGGAGAAAATTGTCCTATACAGACAATATTTATTTTCTTAGAAAATCTCCTAGCATTTATCTTTATTCAGCTTGGTTTGTTATGCTTCTTCAAAATTGTTTTCATTATAAAAATGATTACTTACAAGTAATCAGTGACAAAAAAATAAATTTCCCTAATCAAATTTGCTAGAATCAAATTTGTTAGAATGCTAACCTGCTGCAATGCTACTAATCAATTTGTAGAAGAAAGGTAGAGAAAGGCAAAAAGGCAAGAGCTCGGATATTTCTCAAGTTAATCTAGGCATATAGCTACAATTTAGAAATTGACTTATATTTTTTTGTCAACTTGGTTTTTTATGCTTCTTCAAAATTGTTTTCATTATAAAAATGATTACAAGTAATCAGTAACAAAAAAATAAATTTCCCTAATCAAATTTTCTAGAATGCTAAAGGACCCAGTTTGCAATAGGACCCAGAATGTATCAAAACTCAGTTTGCAATAAAACCTACTATGTATCAAAACCCAGTTTTCAAATGCCTTCGGCTCATGTAGTACCCGGTAAGGAGACTAGATAAGTTTCAATTCAGATCTCTAGCTTTTGCTCCGTCTTGCAACCTTCTACCTCGCCAAGATTTAAAGACCAAATATCAACATCGATACTTCTTCAAGAAATGTAAATTGATACAATAACTTAAAAACCCTAGGATGAGGACAAAAACCTTACCTAAGATGCAAATCACGTCTAACGCGACATTGTCATCCACAAACCTACCATCGAAGTAGAAGGCTGCCCATAACAGGCCATCCAGTCAGAGCCATTTTATGAAACTGTGTTTAACCACACAGATCCAACCCTTTGACAGGAGAATCGCGCTTGGCCATGGCTGGCTGATTACACATATTCAAATTTATATATTGGGTATGTACGTCCCTCTTCTACCAAAGATTAAGTCAAATTATATCTAAATTAATGACTAGGCCCATCGATAAGTAAAGGCATCAACCAGAGAAATAAACCGATTATCTATGCACATAATGACCATGTCAAATGATAAGATAGAGCAGAAAATCATTCTCACCATAAAGCGCAACGATAACCCAGTATAGTCTATGGCGAGGACACAAATGTGCAGTGCAGACATCAGAAAACCTGAAACAACCTCACCGTCCGATGACAAACAAGAATAGTATGTACCAATGCTAGGAGGGCCAGCTAGCGATAAATGCAAGCTCCTGGAGGCTACAACTCCCTTATTGGAAGGCAGTGTATGCAAAGCCGAACATGTGGCGATAAATGCAAGGTGGCAAAAATGAAAGGTGGTGCATGTAGAGAAGAATACGTGGTAGTGGTGATTATAAAATAGAAGAATACGTGGTAGTGGTGGAAAACATGTGCAACGGTTCTAGGGCTTCGTACAGCGGGGGAATATAAGAAATTTTTGAAACTGCCATCCAATATCGCTCGGATGACCCTTTCAGTTCACTGATAAGTTCTGCAGATATACCAGCAGCAAGAGCTGATCTACCGAATAACGACGGTGAAATTAACTACTGGTATAACTTGTTAAATTAGTTAAGAAATTAGTTGGTATAAGTTGTTAAATTAGTTGAGTCTAAAGTAAATGATATAAGCACGCCTTCGATATATGAACCTAATGTCATCCTTCTTTCCATGTGATTTACACTGGAAACATTGACCCAATTATTTTATTGTACGCATGATATTCGAACCTGGGATTTTCATTAGTGAAAAGTTATTAACTATATATAAATGGTCTGAAGAGATGTGAATTTTTTTTAAACTTTATTTAGCAGCTCCATCATAGAACTTAAAGATAAGTTTATCTTCTAACTATTAAAACAAGTATTGTTGTATTTACTACATGATTTTTCATTGATTTTGATGAAAAGTTTAGTCAAATTGAAATTTTGGCGAAATTTTTTAAACCAAAATGCCCCTGCTGAAATCTGCAGAGAGCTTTTAATCTCCACAGTATTCATGTAGTTTGCAGGTATGTTATAAACTTAGAAATGAAATAAAGATGCATATAAAATTGTACTGGTCATGCTAATTGAAGGACTTGTTTGGGAAGATGGCAATGGCTCTAAACAATTCAGAAACCAAAAATTGAATTATAATTACAATTTTGTATTGTTGTTGTGGCAAACTTAGAAGATGTCAATCCATTTTGGTAGATGCAATATTGTTTGAGATTAACAGGTAAAACTGGAGGCCATGTGCCCGGTAAGTCTGAAAGAATGTGCAATGTAAGGTATTTTGCAATAATCAAAGTTCCACGGACTTCTGGCTATGGAAATCACATTTTTGACGATAGCAAAATCTGGGTATGTATTTCACTTATACGAGGAAAGCAATACATATTGAAAGTCTGAGCATGTCAATAATTGTAAAAATTTCCTATCTTGTAGGGCAATACATGTTGAAAATCTGAACATGTCAATAATTGCACAAATTTCTTACGTGGAGGGCAATACATATTGAAAGTCATGTCAATAATTGCACAAATTTCTTTAAATTTTTGGTAATGTAAATTTCACATATATTTGTCTAAACTTTATTGAGATTAGGTTTGGTCTGATGTGTACTATTGAAATATTATATATCATTAAGATATTAAATTGCTTGGAAAATAATCTGTACATTTATGTCTAGGGTAAAGATGTTATTTCAAAACACATGTTATTATACCTGGTGTCCCAGATATTCTGCATTAGTTTTTATACTAATTACTTATTATTTGGGTTAAATCACAAAGCGTGACCCCGGCAGGGACTACCGCCACGACAGTGGCTCCCTTGTTTTATATTGAAATGTTCTCTTTTTTTTTCATTTCGGTATGGATTCTTCACATACCATCATTATTTGTTTATTTGTGAACTCATCAAATTAACTTTGTGGCTACATTTATCTCTGTTACACCTTGGATTGTATTATATGCACATACTTCACAATAGCAAGTGGTTATTGTACATTTATCGCAATTACTCTGTTGTTACAATAAATTTGGTCAACTAATT
Organism: Pinus taeda; assembly: GCA_000404065.3. Lineage (NCBI taxonomy): Eukaryota > Viridiplantae > Streptophyta > Pinopsida > Pinales > Pinaceae > Pinus > Pinus taeda. The sequence goes on along the minus strand of APFE031229197.1, from coordinate 73,192 downwards.
ATGGTGTTGCTAACTCCGTTCAACTTAGGCTAAGTTTGTTAGTGTATGTGATTCTTCTTACTATGTCTTTTCAAAAATGTCACAGTTTATTTTTGTACTCAATTTCTTTAATAATTTTTTTGGATAACTATATGTCATATATTATTGTTCCTTTCCTTAATCATAATGAAGGTGTAAGTTTCTATGTCAGAAAATAAGCTATTGTTTCCATTCGATGTCCTAGAGAAACTTAAACAATATCATTCTCTTCCTTTTGTACAATTTTAACTTAGTCATCTTAATGTGAGTCACCGTGATGGTGCATATAATATTAAACAATATAATCGTTATAGCTTAATGAACCAATGTGATAATTGTGCATATTAATTGTTTATTGGTTCCCTAATCTTGAACTATCTTTGTGGGTATTAAGATAGTTCAGTATGCTATCAATAATGGATTAACTTAGATCAATTTTCTTGTAAAAGGCCCCTATTTTTCATTTACCCAATTCCGAAGATGAGTTCTATCATATATGAATTTATCTAGACTAATTCATCATCCAGCTTCATAACCTCTTAACTTTGTAGGCAGGAAGGAAGATATTATTTAATTGGGCTAAGAATATCACAACTTTGATGTTAGTTAAATATTGTACCCTCTAATAAAGTACTTCCCATCTCTTGGTGCACATAGAAAATATCTTCTTCTTCTCATGTACCGACTCATCCGCTACAAACCAAAAGGAAAAAGTACTCTATCATTACCAAGTAGTTCAAAACATAAACTAATCTTAGAATTTAAGTATAATTTAGTTAAATTGACAATCAGTAAAGTTATACACACACTAACCATTCTACATGGTTTAGAATAGCTATCACTATGATTGTAATAAATCTATATTTGATACATGAAATTAGCTTGTAATAAGGGAATTCATATATCGATTTTTTCAATATCACCAAGTTTCCCAATGAACACAATTTCCTACAAATTAAGGGTATTATTTTATTCTAATGGTATAGTTTACTAAACCATAATTATTTTATAGAATAGCTTTCCCACAAGCTAGTTATAACCAGTTTTGTCCTCCAATAATTTTGGTAGAAGTTATCAGATAAGGAATGATATATATTCACATAGGTGTGTATTTCCCTTGCTTGTAAGTTTTATCCACAACAACAAATTTACTTGTTAATCAATAGTATTCTACATATTGCATGCAAACGAGAGATTCAATGCTACTTAAATGCATAAACGCTCACAAAATTAATCGATATGAACAAAATTTAACAAATATATAATACTAATTAAATATATCATCTACTTTCCACTCAAGGAAATCATTCCATAGAGACTGCATGTCCTTTACTAACAAACACAAAAAAAAAAGTATCTAACCAATATTGTTGTGAGGAACTACAAATGAGAATTTGACACCATTTCCACCCAACCTAGATCTGCTTCCTCTAATTCACCCTCAAGTTGAGATTTCTTTCCACAATATCAACACCTTTCTTGATACCTTCTATAGATATTTAATACCTCTCTTTCATGATAGAGATTATTTTAGCAGCGTCTCGCTTTCTTCAATGACCTCTGACATGGTTAAGGAGTCCATCTACTTAGCAAGAACATGAATAAATATTCTCCATTCGAATCAAAAGAGGATTAAACCGTTGCTACTAATGTTTTCATTGGGGGAACATGTTTCTTTATTATTTCCCTTTACATATGCATAGCTCCTAATAGATGAAGAGGCCATTTGACAAGGAAGCATGTTCGATACATTTGGTTAGTTGGTGGAGAGAGTAAGCGTAAATAAAATAGATTCAAGGTATCAAAATTAGTAAATTACGTGATGAGATGTGTTGTAGAAGAAGAGGGATAGGTTAGCAAGATGGCCTTTCAAACTCCAAGCAAAAGAATGATGGTGCAAGTGTGAATGACAAGATTATGGTTTCTGAACTTATGTAACATGATTTTTTAAAATAGGAAGGTTATTCCAACTTAATAATGCATATAAGAGGTTAATTTTTTGGATTTACAAAGTTATAACATCCAAAAAATGATTTTATTTAAAAGGAGTAAATGTTTCTTACAAGGAAAGGCTACGGAAGGTTTACAATTAGTTTAATTCTCTTAAATTTCTAAATGTGTAGCCCTTAAAAAAACAATTTATAAACATATTTAGCTTACAACTTTAATTTGGAAGATTCGAGCATGCATTTTACCAAATTTGATAACTTAGAAGTTATAGGTGCACTGGTTGGACTAGAAGTTAGTAGTGGAATTTACCAGAAATGAACTCATTATACACTTTTACACCAGCCAACCCCTGAAACATGTGACAATTTTTTTAGTGGGAAGGTTCATATGAAATCATGTTTGTGACAGTGGGTCAACCACATAGGCTGTTGACTATGCAAGGTTGCTAGGTGGATGTGGAAGATAGTTTGATGATGGGAGAGATTTGACTTACTAGGAAATGATTGTCCACTAAGTGAAACAATGTCATGTAGATAGATGACATGGAGATACATGTGGGGCCTTCTCACATGGTTAAAGGATTGTATTTTTGGGTGTATGAGAGGCTAAATGAAAAAACTAAAAATGAAATTTTAACATCCACAAGACTAGATATAGTCTATGGGACCACTAGCTTCCTCCATTTTTTCCTTTTGCAATTCACTCCTCTTATTATTCAAATTAATGATGAGCTAACCCAACCTTCTAACAGTCCCATCAGTTAAAAGACAATGTCAAGGAACTAATGTTAACATACTTTTCCAATTGTCTCTAACGTCTCTAAAAGCATCACATTCCAAAATGAAATGTTTTTCCGATTCCACTGCTTGAGGAGTGCGAAAAGTACACACCCATTCTTCCCAAGCTTCTTTAGGTATTTTCCACTCACCTCTTGTGCATCGTAGTTGATGTGAGCTAGTTATTAATTGACCAATAAGAATATTTTCTCTCCATGGAATGATAGCTCCAATGTACTCTTTTTGTTGGAGATCACAAGTGGGGTTGAATTATTGAACATAATACTTTTCTTATACCTAACTATTTTCTCCTTATACACTTGTGAAACTTCTCGGTAACAAAACTCTTTAAATACTTGCTGTATGTGGGACACACATTAAGGTAAATATTCTGGTTTTTCATCCATTTATTTTTTTGTTTCATCCATGATTTCTTTCTTTCATGCATTCCTCCATTGAATATAACTTTAGGCCATCTACCTTCTCCCATTTGCTCATTTCTTTCTAGATACGTTATGAGATGCAACATAAAAATTACTTTGATGGAAGTTTCTCCTGATTCACTCAACATTATTCATATGAAAAATGAATTTTTTATTTTTAACTTGCTCACGATCTCCCATAAAGTTATCATATAATGTGTGCAACCTTCTGTAATCTTCCATGATTTTATCATTCATGCATCTTGTTCTAGAGGCACTCCCACAACAATTAGCTAATGTTCCTCCATCGTCATTGGATCTAATAAACATGCATATTTGTCAAGAGACTTGGTGACATCATGATGTGGATGTGGGACTGATCATATGTGTACTGACTCGATAGGTGGGTGAGACACACTGCGGGTGACTACGATGGACGAGGGAAGACATGGAGTAAAATTGCAGTGAACTGGATAAAAACATGGAAGGGTCACATGGAACATTTTTGTAAAGTCAGTGCCTCGATGTTTGAAATTCATGAAGTCGCGTGAATGGCATGAAAGGCTAACACATAGTCTGGTCCACACCATAAGCATGGAGGGCTACATTCCGTCGAATGAGGTGATATCCAAACCATTGGATTTGGGAGCATGCATGTTTTAAATGTCATCACCTATGAGTCCCTTGGTGTGACGTGCCCACACTATTGTTCATATGGATTGGAGCCCATGAACCATGCTGCAACACCTTGTAATGGCGCACACCGATGATGATATCATAATTCCAACACTTTTCAACAAGGGATTAGACAACTTCAATGCCTTCAATGATGAATCTTGATTTATCTGAACTGTATTGTACTAGGTTTGTGAATTTCGTGCTTCCATGCCCAAAATTTCATAAGGGTGTTACATTTTTTACACAAACAACCAACACATCACGTGAACCAGGAACCAAACCCAATCATCATAATTCACATGGTGTATCATGGTACACAAGGTCCATTAATTCTCACATGTGGGGTAGTGTGAAGGTGCGGTGTATATGTTTCTATATGCAAGGTCATGGCAGAAAATGTGTTCGTATAATGGTTGTAAGTTGTTTATGTTCCATATATAAGGATGCGATAGCAAATGTGTTGTAAAAACCCATTTTTATTATTATTGCCTAAGGTTCCAATTGCAAAATAATCCCTGAAAACCTAATTCATGGATCAAATAACTACATACAGTGAATATATTATAGCAAGCCTCCTTATCACTATCAAATGTTGCACCTCTTTCTCAATATAAGCATATTTCCTTTAACTAGATAAAGGGGGTCTTCCTACTAGTTCTATCTTGCTTTAACTGAAAATACAATGAGCCTATATTAAAATAAAACTATGCATTCAAAATAAAACAAATGGTATTACATTTATTTACATATGTGAAAAAAGAACATGTGATTTCATTCCAATACCATAATGGAATGAGTAAAAAATATAATAACACAATATTTTTTGTTTGTTTGTTTGTTTTGATGGTTTAGGTTTGATTTATATTACAAGTGGTATCAGAGCCATATGTTACAACACTATGGATGATGAACCTAATCATAGTTTCTCTTTAACAAAACAAATGTTTTTGTTACATAGTAAGGTGTGGAGGTAAGAACAACAATGGAAGAACCCTCTGCAAGATCTTTGGTTGGAGAAGAATAAATATAGGTACATTTAGGAACAAAAACATGACCTCATACAATGAAACTATTATACATGCTTAAAGGGTTGAATTGGAATTAGTGAGTATTAAACTAAATAATGAAAATCTACTGAATCTAGTGCTCAGTGAAATGCTCATCATAAATTTATCTGATAATTGTAATACGGAGATAGTTCAACGAATTGTAGAGGAAGGAGATAGAGAGGAATATTGTAAGAAAAAAATTGAGATAACATGGATGAAAGTAAGGATGTTAGACCTCAAGGTGAAGATCATAATCAACATAATTTAGTTAAATTTCTTCCAAAAGTGCCTAGTCAAGGGAAGAAACTAAAACTACAATTGCAAGGAGAGTTTAGAAATACTAGAACCCTAAAATTTGATGGTGAGTCAAATTGAAGAAGAAGAGACATGGCTAGTCAAAATGAACATATATTTCCATGTGTATGAGTATCCTAACAATTTAAAATCTAGACTAGCCTCCTATTCACTCTAAGGAAAGGCATCCCTATGGTTGGAGGAAATAAAAATTATGCATAATATAGAAGAAAATATTGTGATTTCGGAAGAGTTTCAAAAAATATTCAAAGATAAGTACCTAAAAAAGAGATAATATGATGACAAAGTTAAGGAATTCCATGACTTAAAGCTTGGTCATAAAACATTGACGATATAGTTACAAAATTGGCTCACCCCCTGCCATAGGCACCTTACATTCATGAGGAAAGAGTGAAAGTACAATGATTTATCAATTGTTTTCCACATTATTTTAAATAAGAAAATGAATATGATAACCTTAAAACAATGGACGAAGCCACTCGAAAAGGTAGGATCACTACTACATTAGGGGCGTTGTAAGACAATATTTAAGATAATCTTTTAGCCAATTGCCTTAACACTAGATAAAAAGAAACTTGTGTATTGTGTCTCAAAATTAGTTTCTCAAAATTATTGACTTAAAAAATTGTCTCTATAAATACAATATAGAAGGAATTATTATTGTCTCTATAAAGACACGGGAATTATTGTCCCTTAAGAGACAATTTCATTTGTCTCTCTAGAGACAATTTTATGTCTCTGTAAAGACACATCCATTTTTGTATCTTTACAGATAATTATCACTACAACACAAAGGAGGGTTTTAAGAAAAGTTTTGTGTAAATTGTCTTAACTTGAGACCAAAAAGAGCTTTTTTATTGTTTTCCAGTGGGTCTCTCAAATTAATGTCTCAAAAATTTTTCTCTATAAAGACAATATAGAGCAATGAACCTAGAAAAATATTTGACCACTGATATAAATCAATATAAAATGTATTTAATTAAAAATAAACTACAATATCATTGATTAATTCATGATAGGGAACAATGGAATCGAACCACCAAGCCATTCTTATAAGCATGTTCTTTTCCATGGAGCTAGAACCCTTTAAAGAATTGTGTACTCAGGTTGGCAAGTTGGAGGATGTAGCACATATATAGGAGTTGATGACGAGCTTCACGAGGGTTTCCAAGATGAAATTGATAGGATGGAGGTTGTTGAAATTTGACATCAACTATCAAAAAAAATATGAACGTACTAAACTTAGGAGAATTAAACAGGACTGCGGAATTTTCCCATGAAATTCATATGCACAACATTCGAAAGAAGATTTAACTAAAATATGAATTTTAGAAATTTCTTAAACAGGAAAAAAAATTTGCTATTCTATCATTATTTTTGAGTTGGAAGAATGTGCAATATTCAAAACAAATAAACTTTCTTGTAAATAAGCATCAGATCACTAAATATGTAATTTATTTGAAGTGTTAATTTTTTTGTCCTAAAAATTAGAGGAGCACATTTATGGTCAATTGATATAATAACATAGGGTAGTAGTTTTTCATGGCATGTTTCCATCTACATTCACTTCCTTTTATGCCCTTGAAATACTGAAGTTCCACTTTTAACAATGTTAGATGAATACAACATGATGAGATAGGAAGGAGAAGAGAAGAAACAGAGGCTCAATATATGAGGTTAGACTTTGTTATGTGCTTTGATATACTTCACATAAACCACAAGACATTTCTGCAAAGGTAAAAAGACCAGTTTTTGACATTTAATCTCCATATTCAGAGCATCCTTCTCTAAAGACTTCCATGTTCCAATATAGACATAATGCACTTGTTTAAAGGTACAATATGCGTAATAGAAAAAGTTCCATAATTTTACATATTAACGGAAAGGTGGAATTTCACTGAAAAATCCTATATTGAAAGCTAAGGGTCCATCACATTCTAATTTTATATTTCCATACGAGATGTAATTTCTAATAGTAAAATATGAAAACTTCCTCACATTACTAGAAGCCTTATAATCTACAATACACGTTACAAAATGTTCTGTAGTAATGAAGCCATAAAATATACAATACATGTTACTAAGTGTTCAGTAAACCCATGATACTAGAATAAACACATAAGAACATAGAAATAGAACATGGGTGTGTTTGCAAAGAATAATAGTTCAATGACACCTGCATATCCATTACAAAACTTAACATTTCAAAATTTTCAATCAACTCCATACAACATGAAACAATTGTATAATAAGGTCCATAAATACCCAACGATCAAAGTGTCTTATTTGAGGAGAGCCACCTCTAGCATTGATGCATTGAATTTCACTCAAGCAGTGGTTTCATAAGGGATGGTATGAGTTACATTATCCATGTTTCCTACAATTTGGGGGTAGGAAACACCTTGCAGAGGTTCCTAGTTGCTCCAAGGATGTCACCTGTTAAAAGGGATGCCTGGAAATTATCCCCTTTCAAATATAATGGCCGAAAAAAAGGGAAATTACATTTGTTTTCTTTTGTTACTTTTAATATAGGTCCAAGTAGAATTTTAAGGAATCCACTAGTTCCAAAAATTCTAAGTTTTCATTTTGCATTTGAAGGAGAAGAGAGAGAAACAAGGCTAGTAGCTTGTAAGGAATTTCTGAGCAGCATAAATAGAATTTCTAAACAAAAAAATTGGTTCTTCTAACCGAAGGAGAAATTTTTAACTTGAAGTAACAAGACTTTTAACTTGGATTAGGGAAAGTATGTAATTTGCACCAGGTTTATGATTCTCTCCAATTTAGTTGTTTGGACACACAAGTTGGCTAAATCACTAAGAATCTAGGTCAAAACTCAAATCACTATCAGATGTGGACAAATTGCAGATATTTATGGACAATCAGTCTATTGCAACATGAAAATATCTAGTAAGGAAACAAAGATGGCACCAAAACTATGTGAAGTAGAAAAACACTAGATGTGGACGAGTTGGATCCAAACACAAATTATTCATGACTGAATTGAGATAAAACATAATGCAAACTATACTAACACCATTAAGACATTGATAGCTTGTATATTGTCAAGCAGAATTATTGATATCTGATAACTAAACAAGGATATGCCAATAAAACTATATTGAAGGAACAAAACACTAGACATGGGAGATTTGTATTGAATTGCAAATACATCCTATGCCTTGGGGTAGTCATAAAATGACAAAGAACATAAGGGCAATGTGGTTGGAAAGAATCAAAACTTCTAAAGGTAGCTAGTAGATCTATAATATAATGAAATATTTGCACGAAATCACATAGGTCAAGTCTTCTAAAACCAATCATGCTTGATCTACCCATCACAAGGAGATTGTCCAATGCTATAGTAGGCATGATGACTTCACAAGGGAAAAAAAAATTATTATGGCCAAACACTTACACAGTCAAATCCATGTTGAGTCACCATCTGTTGTACTTGCAAATTAATGTCACCATTATACTCAATAATTTCGTGAAATTGTAGTGTCAGAAATCATTTAGAAAATCACTATGTGAAGTCATAGAATTAGACCATTTTTTATGACTATTTTTGTCTTTTAATAGTGAAAAATTGTACTTTACTACAAGTATATGATGCATTAATAGGTGTAATGAAAATGCTATTATTTATTATTTTGGAGCAAAATTTTTGTTTTTTTTATAAAATGCTTCCTCTAACCATTGATATAAATAATAAATACATGTCCCTAAATTTTAATTAAAATGATAAACATGTTTCTTAAACATCTACCAATAGGAAAACAAAAACAAGGCAGGTTTAGCACCAACAATGCTATTAGCAAAAAACAACAATGTGACAATACAACAAACCATACAAATGTCATTGAACCAAAGAAAAAAAATTCATGTCCAATTGACCTGCATCCCAGAGGAACACAAGTCCATGCTCAACCCTAAGAAACAGTCAATATTAGCCGAGCACTAAAAGTAGGATAATTGTGATCCCAGGGGATCAGTCCCCGACCTTGAGTAAGTTTAGGATCATGAACTATTGGCTCCCAACCATTATTTCCTCGTTCAAGTTTCAGGGGCCTCTTAGCTTTGGATATACTTCTGGTCTTCATATACTTCACCTTTATTTGAATAAGGCATAGGCCATCTATTCACATGATCTAGTATCTCATTAAAATGAATAATTCACTCCATTGCAAGGGTTTTTCCTTTGAATCGGGATTTGAAATGGATTCTGGATAATTGTATCCAAATTATCTAGAATCTATAGTTTTGCGGGGACAGGCCAAGGAATCAAAGATGGATTAAGCTTCAATAAACATATATATCATACTAACGAGATTAAGTTTCTTCGATGTACGTGAGATTCCAATCTACAGTGCTCAAACTCAATATTTGGTTATTGAAGCATACAAGGAAGGTATAATTGTTCTAAAAGATGAGGGATTGTTGCCTCTATCAAAAATAAACTTAAAATTTTGGTTGTGATCGGACCTCGTGTCGATGCCACGGAACCTATGATAGGAAACTATGTAGGTACATTTTTAGTTCTTCATTTGAATTACATATGGTAACTCTAGATTCATCAAATTTTAAAAGATAAATGATTAAGGTTGTGGTGTGGTATCCCTATGTGGGATCTTGGCTGCCTGGGACTAGGAGCAGAAGCATAAGTCGGGAGCAGCATATTAAAATCTCATGGGTCGAGTGTGATTTTGGGAGATAATTTTATATAATATATATTTATATATATATATATATATAT
>APFE031229197.1:28698-61698 GCA_000404065.3 Pinus taeda | reverse complement strand
ATATATATATTGATTCATATATGTCAACAAAAGCATGTAGAATGATCAATTAGTGATAAAAAACATAAAAACATGGATTAAAGCATATTAGATCATTCATATAGTAGTTATAATCTTCATCAACCACAAGTCCACAAACTACAAGTTCCCATTTCTATAGCACGTAAGCATTCACATAACCAAAATAACATTGAGCATAATCCATATATGAATTAAAAATATGTCAACAAATAGGCTCCAGATGTCTTCTAGAATCCAAAAACAATATGGTGAAAAAATCCTAGTTTAGAGGTTTACACTTTGAATCTAGGATACAAGACCATGTTCGTTCCAAATAGATTTTAGGATATGAAATGGAAGTGGAAACAACCATGGAATATCAAATATCCTCTAAAATATGAGAGATTTATATGGTTTCCTATCATAGACAATGCACTCACATGGTGTATCCTTCAAAGAAGGAACAAACATTGTCTTGGTAGACTTCCCTTGTGAAAAGAATCTCTTGAAACTATTGCTCACCTTCTAATTACTTACTCTTAGGACCCTCTATCTAGAACAAAGTATAGCTAGCAAGGGGTTTTGTAGAGGATTCTTTCAAAAAATTGAAAAAAACTATGCTCTCAAGGAATTTAGAGCCCTACAAATAATAGTAGCCTTAAGGCATATGGCTGGCTAGGAATGCGGCAGTTTTTGAAGAGACTCATTTCTCCTTTTAAATGTGGAGTTTAATCCAAATCTATTTTCTATTACATGAAAACTATCTTCAAAATCTTTCCACAAAGGATTTTATCACAAAATTCCATTTCCAAAACTTACATTTGGGGTTTCTTTGATGGAGCCATCAAAGGCACACAACCTTGACGTGGGGCAGGTGGCCATCTATTTTTCAATGCTTTCAGCATATCAATTTCAAAGCAGGTATGTTAGGGGGTTCAAATAACTTGTTGCAAACAAGGAGTGTCAAACTTTAAGGTGTATGGGGATAATATAGTGGCCATCAATTGTATAAAATGAATCTATAAAATGGAGAAATTGGTACTTATTCCTTGATGAGAGAAAAATCTATGTTTTTTTTGTTTGATCACTTTCCTTATCCATGTCTACAAAGAAAATAACTATGAAGCAACCTCTTTATCAAATTAAGGACTCTAGTTGGTAGTTGGTTAACACATATGAAAATAATCGAAGGATGGGATAGTGGTATAGGAATCCAACATTATCTTTCTTTGATGGACGGAAAGTTCTCAAGTGTAGGTTTTTAGCTTCCTATTAGGTATGTTAAGGTTTATCATGTTGTTGTTGTGGGGGTTACATGCCTACAAAAGCCCTCCTTGGCCCTTTTTTGGTTATATTGAAAGAATAACTCTGCATTTTTAGAATTATGACATTATTTTGGTTTGACTTAAATTTTGTATCTCAAAGGGTTGTTATGTTTGGATTATGTGTAAGGGAAAAATACCCTCCATTTTGAGATCTAGTTAGTGGAAACTAAATGATTAGTTTGTTTTTGCTCTTTTTTTAGTTGCATCTTGCAGATCTATCATGTAATGCTAATGGCATCTCCAGACAGTATCTCTTCATATTGAATAGAATATACAACTCAAATATAAGTGAAGTCTGTTTATTAGGTTCACTCTTCAATATCACCACCATCATCCTCTCTATATTTCAATTGTTTTCAAAAAGAACAAGCTCATTTATTTTGAAGCATTGTTATGGGCTATCATTGGCCCATCCTTCCTATGTTTCAGTGTTTTCGATAACTATGGGCCCACTCATTTTGGTGCATTGTTATGGCCCAAAATGTCTTCAAGATATATGGACCCATATTTATTGTGTTTGGATTGGGCCTAGCTGAGTTGAAAAGGAAGATTTTTTGCATGTGTTGAGGTGTAATTTCTCTATGAATAGGCTAAAATATCTTTTTTGTATTACATCACAACCCTAGAATAGTTGTGATATAAAGGTCGAGTTCTAGTGCGGGAGTGTAGGGATTCTAGAGGAGGATTTCCATGGGTGTTTGAGGACTGTTAGGTTGAGTTGGGGTAGCACTGTAGCTATTATAGGAAGACCTACACGTGGTCAAAAACCTTAGAAGATATTCTACACAGGCCTGAGTATTTGAGGGTAGATCAACAAAGAAAGTTAGCACTTGAAATTCACCAAGTGTTTTGTAATAAAATCAACAAATAAATTTAATGTAACATTAGGAATTTTATTCATGCTCTCAGCTTGGTTGTTTCATCTCACTATGGGCTAGTCATTTTCCAGCGTTGAGGGTGGTGGGGTTTTCTAGGGGGTTTTATACCTTGGATTAATGAAGAAAGTCATTATTGTTTCTAATTATTAAATAAAATCACCAAGCTAGGTTACATACAACACTAAGGTAAATCCAATGAACTGAGTTCTCATTTAAATAAGTTATAAGGAAATTTAAATTTGCATTGGTTTCCTACAACTATGAAATGATTATATTAAACAAGGAAAATATAGAACATGTAATAAAGTGGTAAACACTATCCTATCACCTATGTGGGTAATTAAGCATGGCAGTTTGTAGTTAATGGGGGGATTAAGTCAAGGTTAACATGTCAGGGTCATTAGCGGAGGGTTTAACTGGGTTTATGACTAACTTAATCTTGGATCAATTAGTTAGTGGGGTTTAGGTAGAAAAATCATAGTTTATATAATTAAACTAGGGTGAGGTTAATTAATATCGTGGCAGTTAAATATATATAGGAAAAGGGCTTTTGTTTGGGATTTAATAAATAAATTAGTAATTAGTAAAATGAGCGGAAAGGGGCAAAATATCCTAAGTATTTGATATTTCACGCTTTTAATGCTTTTCGAGTAATAACATAAAAACTTAGGATATACTGTTTTGGTGGGTTTTTGATATGAAAATGATTTATGTGGGGGAATAAATACTTTTCCTATGTAAAAGTAATTTAAACTTAGCAAAAGAGTATTATTAGGGAAAATGAATGAGCTGTAGGGGGGGAATGAATGTTTTTGAGGGGTTTTTAGTACATATTGCCTATAAGTCATTGAGTCAAGGATCCGGTCCCTTCAAAAGTCAGAGAAATGCTCTAAACCTCTTTGACTTAGGGTTTTTAACTACTTTGAAATTTATTGTGGGAAATTAGTTAAGTAAAAGGTGAAATGAATGAGGGAAATTAATTAATCGACTTTGATATCCATTTGCATACTTGAGTGCCCATTCACATTTGGAACTTTTATGATGAAAAAGATGATACACATGCTTTTGTCTAATCAATCATCATAATTCTTTAACCTTTCTACTACTTAACCATCTACTTATCCTACCATTTTTGCTTCTCTTTATTAGGGTGCATTTGAGCTAGCAAACCCTTATCAAACATTTTTCTTTCTCTTTACAATAGTCAATGACTAAATCTAACCTTATTACGTCTGAGGGCTCAGATCAAACAGTTGATCTACTTTTATTTACTCTACCTATCTACTTATCTGCGAAGGTTACACTATTTGGCCAAATTTTTATTCTCTACCTATAGACGTGAAATTCAAACATGAAATACCCAATTTTAAACATTTTGACAATCATGGATTGTGGCAAAGATTACGAAATACACGCAATCATTTATTTTGCACAAAAAATAAATAGTAGTGGCATTTTGACTTGCTCACTTTCTTGGTCCTTTTCTTTTCTCGGGGTTCATACTTTTTATCTTTTTTTACCTTTTTATTCTTTTTGTCTTTTGATTATTATTTTAGGACATACCCTCTTTACATTTTTTAATTTTCTTTTGAATATGGAAAAAATTTGCAGAAAGAAAAGGTATGTACATATTATAGGTTTAATCTCATCCATTCAAAAAATATGACTCCCATTGGTATAGGAACATAACAGTGGCTCCACTTGAGGATGGGATTTCCTGGTGAAATCTCAAGAAGCCAATTGCCTTCTAAATTGTTGTGATGTTATCCTGCAACTTTTCCTTTTCACATTTCTACACTATTGCTATTTATGACAGTAAAAGCTTTTGAAGCTTAGGGCCTTCTCTTCGAGCTTCAACTTCAAACATCACCATCCAATCCACTCTAGACTTTGAAAGTAAAGTATGTACATATGCTTTGTGAAATCAGTACCTAGGCTCAATATAGTGTTTGATAATTCGACCATTAACTGGTCCTCCTTCTACTTCTATGCCATCCATTTCTCTGAGGAAGAAATCACTATTACCTCTAAAAGGATAAATAATATATGGGCCTTTCCATAGGAAATCAAATTTCCCATGTTTAACTTCATCTTCTCTCTTTGAATCCCATTTTAGAACTTTGTCCCCTAGGTAGAAATCGACTGCCCTAGTCCTTTTATCAAAAGTATTATTGATCCTTTCCTGCACAACTTGAGATCTAATGTACACTTATTCCTTGGTCTACTGTAAGTGAATTGTTTCGTTGATTCTTCTTTGGATGACATTTGTTTCAACCTGTAACTCTTGGAGTAGCTTCATCACTGGTGTTCCCAAGGAAGATGGGAAAACAACTTTCATCCCATAAACTAGTTGATAAGGACTAGAACTAATGGATTTCTTTATGGTTAGCTTGTCTGCCCATAAGGCATTTACTAGCTTCTTGTTCCTTGTTTTCTTGTTATCGTCCAAATTTTTTTTTGATGATATTTACCAGATTTTTGTTTGAGGACTCTGCTAGTCCATTTCCTTGTGGGTAACAAGTTGTGGAATGGCCTAGGGCTATATGATAGTTATTACAAAAATCAATCATTTTCCTAGATTTGAATGTCGTTGCATTATCAGTGATGATCTTGGTTGGACTTGCAAATCTAGATAGGATGTTGGCCTCAAGGAAGGTTATTATAACATCATCAGTGGCTTGCCTTGATGGTATCGCTTCTATCTATTTGGTATAATATATGTATGAGTGAGGACCCATTTGTGTTGGGAAAAGGAAGGTGGGTGGATTTCACCAATGAAGTCAAGACCCCATTGTTGAAAAGGTGCTTCAGCAGAGATTGGTTTTAGGGGCAGGGTTAAAAGCTTTTTTTTTCCTTCAAAAATTTGACATTTATGACATGATGTTAAATATTTCTATACATTAGAAAACAAAGTAGACGAATAGAAACCAACTCTAAGAATCTTGTTAGCAATGGTTTTATAGTAAAGATGTCCTCCACAGTCACCTGCATGAAACTCTTGTAACACCTTGTCAGATTATTCTTTTAATAAATAGTTAATAAGGATAGCTTAATGATTCCCCCAAAACAAAGCATTGTCAATTATGCAATATTTTAAAGATTTCATTTTTTAAAATTTGTTTTTGGTCCTGGATAATTCAAGAGGATCTTGTAGATTTTGTAAAACATATATGACGTAAATGGTGATTCAATAAAGGCCTTGATGATTGGTGGAGTCGCCATCTCCTCTCCATTATCCATTTCTGTAGTAAAATTTATATCTAAGGCCTGATAGTTAGATTCAACCATGAGCTTGGTTGAACCTTGGCCTTTAATTAACTTTGTTGGTTTGATTTCTAGGTCATATTATAATATAGTAGTAATCAATTTCCCTCTCTTTCCATCTAGACCATCCTAAATTAGGATATCCCTGACCATTGAATTGGGGACATAGGCTATTATATGAGAATATAATATGTAAACTCTAAAATCTTTGATAGCTTTTACCAAAGCAAAGGCTTGCTTTTCCATTATATTGTATTTTAAAGGTGCATCTCTCAGGGATTTGCTAAAAAAGGCAATAGGTTGTTCATAACCCTGATCATTCTTTTGCAGTAAAACTGTAGCAATTCTATGTTCTGAGGCAAAGGAAAATAAAATGAAATCCTTGTCAAATTTTGGACTAATCAAAGCTCGTGTTTTAGTTAAGGATAGCTTAATGTCTTCAAAGGACTTCTTAGCCTTAATAATCCATTTTATGGTCAAATATTTTTTCAACATATTGTTTAATGACCTAATTAATTCTGCTAAGTTAGAAATAAATCTCCTAAGAAAGTTGAGTTTCCCTAAAAAGGATTGTAATTCGGTAATTCTCCTAGGATGTTGTATCTTCAAGATGGCTTCAATTCTTGCAGGATCTATTTGGATATCATCTCTAGAGATTATATGGTCTAATAACTTTCCCTCTTCTAACCTAAATAATTTTTTTTTGTAATTCAAAAAAAATCCATACTTCCTACATTTGATGAAGACTTTCCTTAGATGATCTAAGTGTTGATTGTTAGATCTTGAGAATACAGTGATATCATCCAAGTATATTACTAGGAGGTCATGAATTTCCTTAGCAAAAGCTATGTCCATAGCTCTTTGGAAAGTGGCCCCTGCATTCTTTAATCCAAAAGGCATCTTCACATACACGAATATGCCCCAAGGAGTAGTAAATGCAGTTTTAGCCTGGTCATTTGGGTGAACTAGAATCTGATTGTAACTAGAAAACCCATCCAATAATGAGATTCTAGTTGACCCTACTACCTTTGTAACATATGATCCATTTTAGGGAGAGGGTAATTGTCTTTGAGTGAAAATCTATTAATATTCCCGAGATCAACACAATGTCTAATCTCACTAGTTTTCTTCCTTATTGGCACCAAAAGCCCAATCAGAGAATCTAATTGGTGCTATTATCTTGGCCTCATACATCCTCTAGATTTCCTTTTCAATAGAAGGAATTATGATGGGATTGATCCTCCTAAGCTTCTTCCTAAAAGGTTTTTGGTTTCCTTTTACTGGGATAGTGTGTTGTATGATGCTAATGTCATAGGATTTGAGGTCCTCATAACTCCAAGGAAAGACATCTTGTAATTCCCTTAATAGTTCAATGTATTTCACTTTTTCGGTAGGATGTAAGGACTTTGAAAGTTTGATCAATTTTGGATTTTCCTTAGTGCCTATATTACACTCCTATATACCAAATTTTAAGGGTTCCATCTTTGGTTTTCTAGGGAAATCATTTGAATCAGACAAGTCTTCCAAAGAGGTTAATCCTTTTGGCAAAAAGTTGTCTTTCAGATTAATGATTTTAGAGTCTTCGTTAATTATCTCACCAATTTCAACTTGCTTTAGGTTTTGTACATCTAATTTTGTAAATTTAGTGGGATGGAATCTATCTATCTCTTGATCTTATATTTTGTTAATTTCTATTTCATCTTTAAAATTAGGATCTAATGTCATGTCAGTATCTATATCACTATTTACAAATTCCTCCTCTAAGGTTAAAAAATTGTTTATCTATTGGTCATTAGCAAATACTTGCTAGTTTTTCAAGTTACGTGGGATAGCAGGTCTATGCCTGACCTCAACAGTGTGGTGATGGTTAGGTTGGAGTGGTAACTTACAAGTGTTGGCAAACATTGCTAAACTCTAAGCTTGTATATTACACTTCCTAGGAATTACAACAACTTTGGTTTCTAGGAAAGTAGTATTTCTATAATGGTTCTTCTATAACAACTTAATTTAGGTTTTTTGGTCATATATACAACTTTAATCCGTTCTATCACTAATTCAAAGCCTCCCATGATAGAAACTCTTATAGATCCAAACTTTCTAACTAATTTAAGACCTAAAAGAAGTTCTTCATACTTAGCCATGTTGTTATTGCATTCGTAATTTAGTCTATAAGCATGGCCCTCTGAGTGATTATTCTCCAGATTATATATACATACTCCTACTCATGCTCCTAACTTATTCACTGATCCGTCAAATTCAAGGTTCCATAATATCTCGTGTTCATAATTTTCACTGTCAGGGGGCAAAAAAAATTTCCTTGTTTGAGGTGTTTTGATCATCTTGTTTATTGGAAATCTCTTAAGTTTTGGACATTTTCTTTTTAGTTGTAATTGCAATTTCTTTTGGTTCTGAAATAATACTGTTTGAAGTGGTTTGTTGTTTTTTTTCAACATTATATAAAATGAAAGAATCAATGTGAAAATGCAGGGAGTGGATAGGGAAGTTTTGAGGTATATCCTGGCTACTCACCACATATTTCATTAGGGTCTCTCTGTAAAGCTTTTTAGGTTGTCCAAAGACTGAGATTGTGGCATATGACAAGTCAAGTTGCAAAGATCCTTGGAGTTATCCCCCCCATGATCTAGATAATAGCAAGCCATATCTAGGTGGGATATCAGCAACAACTATATCCATGAGAATAGTCTTAGCAAGGTATTGTACTAAGGAAACACAAAGGTCCTCAATTAACCCTAGACACTTTACTTGACTTGACTCAACTGAAAATAATTCCTTATAAGTACTAGTAATGTCCAAGTTTTATTTTTCCATAACCGATTTAGGCATTAAATTGTTTGAAGCCCCTGAATCTAACATTGAATTATGTAAGATTTTATCATGCATGCTATGGCTAATATAAAAGGGTGGTATCCCTCCTTCTAATGGTTTTCCATTAACATCAGGACCAAATATTAGCTCAGATTGATCATCAAACAAGTTGACAGAGTCTTCATTCTCAACAAAGTTTAAGGTTTTGCTTATTCGATACTTATAGGTTTCATTTTTAATCAGCGCTATTAAGCGAACCGAGATTTTCATTTTAGACACCTCTGCTTCCAAATTGAAAGGCAAAGGGAGTTTTTCTATATGACTGTTTGGAATTTTGATAGCAGGATTTGGAGCAGGTTGCTCTTCCTTTTCTGCATTTGAAGTCTCTTTTCGTGGATTTTCTAATATGGTGTTTGGAGATTTCTCCACTATCTCCTTAGAGGGGATTCAAGTGGATGATTGATCATCAGAGGGTTGGTCATGGGTTATATCTACGATGGTGGGACCAGAAGGGTTATGATTTGGTCTAGGGAGGATTTGGAGAGTCTTAGTAACTAGAGCTATTTTAATTTTCTTGGGTTGATTTGGCATTGTTTTCTTGGTTTGGCCAGGAGTATCAAAATTCTTTTTACTCCTTAAATTGTATTGTTTGTGTACTTTAAAAATGGCAGAATCATACCCTTGCTTATAATCAAACTATTCTCCAAATTGGGTCTGCAATTGCTGCAGCACATGCAGTTCTTGCTCATCTTGGGTCAAAAAGACAGTTTCCTCATCATCTGATCCCATCAAGTTAATTTTTGTGTCTTGTTCAGGGTCTTCTAAATGGGATGTTTCAACATAGTTTTCTTCAAAAGGAGGTCTAATGTTCTTATCAGGTCTATTTCTTCCGGTATTTTGATTTTGATTCTTTCTAAATTTTGGATTTCTCACTAGAGGTGCCTATTGATGATCCCAATGGGACTTCCTCTCAATGTTCTCTACTCTATCCATAAGTTTTTCCATACCCTTGGTTAGAACATCTATTTTAAGGTCAAAGGGTGAGGCTTCATCTTTGGTAGACCCTCTCCTCTCATTCCTATCCTTAGCTCTTTTTGCTAGCAAGTTAGCTTCTACATTAACTGCTACACTTTGCATATCTTCTAAAGTTGCGGGATTTCTCTCTCTGAGTTGGAAGGCCATATGAGTATCAAACCCATCAGGAAAATTTATCAAAGCTAATCTAGGTGGGATTCTAAGATTGACTGGTATTGCATTGTATATATTGCTAAATTTGGTACTGTAATCCTTGACTGTTTTACTTGGTCCTCTCCTGATGTTTTCATATTTTGAAAGGATCTGTAGAGGGTTCTTTTTCTTTTCCAATCTATTTAAAAATTGCTAATAAAATATTTCTAAAGTATCTAGGATATTATCAGGTAAATCTCTAAACCATTTCCTAACATCGCCAGTTATAGTTTGAGCAAAAAGTATCATTTGAGCATTGCTAATATCAATTTCATGTAATTCAAAGTAGTTTGTCATTTTTTTTACATGATTTTGTGTTGTATAAGGTCCTTTGCCATCAAATTGGACAATTTTGTTCTAGTAATCTTGTGGCATGGGACCAAGTGGGGCGGGTAACACAAGGGGAGCATATCTATTTGCCATGGCTCTAAGTTGGGCAAGGCTAAGAAGTGGGATTGGGGTACTAGGAGATGATACAATAGTTGATGGAGAACTGGGAGTAATAGGTGATTGATGTGTAATGATAGGTTGGTAGGGAAGTGAAGGTATAAACGAAGGTGAGGAATTAACCTCAGAGGTGGAAGGGAATAATGTTGAACTAAGGGTAGTTGACACTAGTTCATAAAGATTAGGGATCTTAACAGTAGTAACGGATTACTGAGGGGAATTTATAATATACTTATCAATTGATTGGTTTTCCTTTTGGACTTCAAGATCTACAATAAACTCTCGATCTAGAACTATGTCATCAAGTGCACTTTTAGACCTAGTTCTAAATAGGTAAAGGTCAAATGACTCATCAAAGGGGAGGTCTTCTAAAAAAAACCACTCATCAGGGCATGAATCTTCTTTGATTGAAGGTGTTGGACTTACTGAAATGTCTTGTCTTCTGAATATTCTCGAAATCAGGTTGGGATTATCCACTACTAGGGCAGGATTTGGACCTAATGTAGTGAGTTCTCCTTGAAGCCAGAATTTTGAGCTTTTCTAGTTACTTTATTTTTATGAAATTTTGTAAATAACTTATAATAAACCATTAATGAGGCTTAAAATAAAGATTTGAAATTTTCTCAAAGGTTTATTAAGACTAAGGATTTGAGTCCCCAGTATGGTTGCCACTATATTATCACTCAGAATTTTCCCTAGAGGTTATCAGAAGAAGGAATCATCCAAGGTAACCACAAACCAAAACCGAAGTCTAGAGAGTGCTCTCACTTTATGATTTAGCTTTTTTCTTATGAGATTTTAGGCTAGTTCCTAGTGTTCATGGGGTTTTGATTTTTGATTGAAGGTTAGTTGGTGGAATTCTTGGAAAGATGGATAGATCTAGGTCTTCAATCTATTGGGCTATGGAGTTAATCAATGGATAGCATAATTGGACCAGATCAATAAAGGGAATATTCACATGGGTAGGCTAGCAAAGCAAAAGGAAAATCTTCAGGTCTAATGGATGAAATGGTTTTAACCAAGGTGAAATGGTAGCTAAGAATCCTGCACTAGGATCAGAATGAAGAAAAGAGGGTGATCATGAACAAACGAAAATTAAGAATCCTTTGATATAGACCAGGGGAGAAACTACAGAAGCTAAGGAGCAATTAAGAATCCTCTAACTAAGATAGTTTAGCAGAAAACATTCACAATGTAAAATAGTCAAGACAAAGTGCATTGAAGCAATTTCTAAAATATCATTCCATGTTATACATTTAGATTTTAGATAAACAAACAAGATTATGAAGAAACATAAGAGAAACAACATTAAACATGAGAGAATACTTATTTGTCTTTCACTTTATGCAAGAATCCTGTAAAATATCTAATCTTTATTCCTTGATCCAGCAAGCCAATGCAATCATTGATACAATAGAACTTTGAATTGAGAGAAAAGGTTTATACAAATGTCTTGGGATCCACCCTACGTACTTCAAAATGTGAACTATTTATACAAAAAATAGTCACAAAATATCTCATAATGGTTTGAGATTTAATCTAGGAAATAAAATATCTTCATGCATGAAGATAGAGATGGATCTGAAACTGCTTCTTGTTGTCCCTTTTATTGCGGTGGTGCTGGCTATTTTCGTTGAGTTTTAAGCCCTTTAAGCTGGATGATGGTTGTGGTATTTCCACACTCGAGTCTTCTTTACTTTGATCTTTCACTAATACTCTTTGACTCTATTACTCTTTGACCCTCCTTATCTGTGTTTCACCTCTTTCACCTAGCTGCCTTCAGATTTACTGTGGTAACTTTCTGATAGACAACTTCTTCAAAATAAATGTCATTTTTTCCCACCATTCTACCTTAGGCAATCTCACCTTTAACATTCTTCTGTAAATTTCATCTTCCTCTATGTATTTGGAAAAATTAGGCTTGCTAAGAAACAAATGCTTCACCTCATGCTCTAGGAAAATAGGTTCTTTAATGTATCATACAGTACTTTCCCAGTTGGCAAAGCTTTAATGCCTGAAGAGTTGGCTTGTTCTTTGGCCCACCTTTTTAGTCTATCACTATAGTCCAATTGGGTCATGGGTTTATAATTAATGACCATAGGACTGGACGGCATTTTTCCCTCAAAATTTGAAATTTTGCCATAAATTTTTCAATGCCCAGATGCATATTGTGGCAGTTTTCTTCTAAGTTGAGCATAAGGTTTTTTTTTTGTTAGGGAACTCTTTTAATCTCTAGGATGGCATCAGTCCTATCCTCTACACCAAGATCATGGAGCTCATACCTGTTCTTACTGTTTAGGAGGTGGATGAGTTGATTTGCATCCTTAGGTTGGTCTTGTAACTCTTACCTTACATTCTGGATAGCCTAAGTGGCTACCTTCACCAATTTAGTTTGCTCAAATATAACTTGAATGATGGCCAAATATCATTGACAGAGTTGATGATATTGGCCTAGATCATCGGTTTAGTTTGTCCTAGTGGCTTCTACAGTGTTAAGCCTTTCTCTAGGACTTTGATTTTCTCACCCATCCTTAGGGATTTCTGTGTTTCTTCTCTTTCCTGAATTTGGGCATGTTTACAATCAGTTTCTAAACTTTCCACTTTCTCCTTTAATATTTTGAGCTCTATAGCTTAGATGGACATTTCCTCCATAGCCTCTACGAGTTTTGTTGTTTTTTCAGTTGAAGTGCCTGCTGCTATAGTGGATTCAGTTGTAATTGGCAATGTTGTGGTAGGTGGAGCTGTTGGTGCCAATGATGCTACCAATGTGGAAGGAACTCCTATTGTCATTACGGGAATGGCAGTTTTGGAAGATGTTACCAGGTCGCTTTACTTAGACTAAATCAAAATGTCCAACTCCTTCTTTATTTCTTTAAGCTAATTAGTTAGCTTTAGGACTAGGTCCATAAGTTTTTCATGCCCTTTAGGACTTCCATTGTGCTTTTAGGACTTCCATTGTGCTTTTAGGACTTCCATTGTTTGAGGTTGATGTACCTGATGAATTGTGAGATGCTTCTTTAGTGCTACAATATCATCATTCTTCTTTTTTATCAACTGCTCTGTTGCTTTCACAACCTTGGGATCATGTCCCAATCCTATCACTAAGTCCTCTAAGGACTTGATTCTTGTATCTTTGGCCTGTGAAGAGGCCTTCTCCATCTGGAACTGAGCTGACATATTATTTAAAGAGTTTTGTAGTTTGTGGGCTGTTGTGGCTTTCCCTGCCAGTGTAGAATAAATCATCTCACCTATTTGTTTATGCAGCTCAATCTAGTTAATGGGATGAATATCCCTTGCCAGTACATCAAAATTCACTCTTTTAAAATCTATTTTTTTCCTTGGTTGTTGAGTGGTTAGCTTGATGAAGGTCATTTGCATCTTCCCCTCTTTTACATCATAGGCTGACATGAGCCTTGTTTGATTGGTAGGGATCATTTTCATGTACTATGCATAGGTCTAGGCTTTCAATCTCTAATGTCTAGCCTTTATCTCTTTGTATCTCTCTTTGATGTCCTGATCTTTATCTACTGGCATTCTAAAAGAGGACACCTCGACACTTTGTTGCCTTTCCAACATCTGAGTGTGTGATGTGGAAGGTTCTAGGATGCCTCCAGATGGAGTGGCATGCCTACTCGCATCTCTTTCTGTGCTAGGAACCTCGGTTGTCTCTTTTGCATGCTTCTATTCAGAAACATGATTTATTCTTTGTCTTTTAGCTTGCCTTGTCTCTGTATAGGCTTGAGATGTTTTTCTTCTTAAAGAGTGGCCCCTTCCCTATTCCTCTTGAGGTTTTTCTCGTCATTTAGAGGAGTCTGTAAGACTGGGAGTGTGTTCATGGTGGCCGCTAGCCTGTCTATTTTCTTTGATTTCTCTGGTATATCTGATTGGTTTGGTACTTTTGACTCTTCATGTGCCTGTGACTCTTCTTGTACTTGTGATTCTTCTTGAACTTGTGATTCTTCTTGAACCTGTGATTCTTTTGGTTCCTACAGAAAAGAACCCTCATCAAGCTATTTCTTTAGACCAATTAAAGTGTTTTCCCCGACAGCTTCAATGATATCCTTATCTTCTAAAGTGTTTTCAACCCATTCTAGTTGGTTGGTATACTTTTCTATTTCAGGGATATTGTGATAAATGTAGGGAGCCATCTTGTTTTCTATCTTCTGTCACAGATGAAGTCTAAGGGATGATACCTCCATATGAAGATCTGTTTTAGATTCAACCTTTGAAGGATTTCTTATGCCTCCTTTCCAGTTTCTCGGCTATTACAAATAAAGGGGCCTAATTGGTCTTTGATCTTGAGTTGGGCCTTCTTTTTGGCTCTGACAAAGTGTACCTCATCTGAATTTATAGTCTGCCTATAGTACCCCAAAGCAAATAACCTCACTGGGATGTATTTGGGTAGTTTGGGGCTACCTCATAGCCATAAATTCTAATCTCAGTGTGGTTTTCGTACAAGTACCAATCCCCCACATTAGATTGTTTTGAGAGTTGCAAGATCCTCCTTATATCTGAACTGATTCTTGGAGGAGGGCTACTTATTAGCATTGTCATAATGGGATGTACGAATAGGTCTATGAATTCTGTATATGAATATGTGGAGTCATATTTATGGGTCACTAGAGTATAGAAAATCACTGACCTAGACTGACCTTTCATGTCAAGCTTCTTAAGAGTAAATGGAAACTTATCAGCTTGGTAGTATAGAAAGAGGTGAAACAAAACAGAGGAGTAGTTGAAGAGTTGCTCGTTACGCATCCTAAGGAACTGGTCATGCATCGTATTAGCTGTAAACTTGGCATAATCATAAATAACAACATGAGGTTGTTGTGGAGTGTAAATGGACATTAAAACCAAGATAATCTCATCTATATACTCACTGGTGGTATAACCTAGGACACTGGATATCATTGCTACAATGTCTTGGCCAAATGGGGAAAAAATGGTATACACATATGGAGGAGGATATTTTGGAGTATACTGCACTTCTACAATGTAGGTTTGGATTATCTAGGCTAGTACTATAGGACTAAGCTTGGGAACTAGGTTCAATAGATCTCCAATGGAGAGGGGAGTCATGTTTTGGCCAAGTTGAAGTTGTAGCATCTCATTTATTTATTTAACAGTGATGGAGAAAAGTACAATCTGGTTAAGGGATATCACTACTCTTTGGCTAGGGATATACTTTGCATGGCAGTAATGGAAAATTTCTGGGAAAACATGAGCTTCACTCAGGGAATTGGTACTTGGGCAAATTGGACTCCCAAAAACCAATTTTGTCAGCATGGTTCAGGTATTTGTCTTTGTATCAGAAGTGGAGTTTGAGGATGGATTCATGGACACAGGTGTCCTTTATCTGTAAATCCTTGTCTCCCAAGGGGAGATGGTCTAAGTCTAGAGGAGGAGTGGAAGTAGGTCTCACGTCCATGGCAACTGGGGTAGACATTCTCAGTTCTTACGGACTTGAAAATGGGGGAGGTGATTTTCAGTTTTTTAGGGAAAAGTTGGTTGAGTCAGAGTAAGCTTAATTCACTTGAGTTTCTTTAATTAATTTTTTACTTTAACTAAAAAACATAGTAACTGGTTCTGGAATGGAAATGCTTTCCAGTGAATTATGGCTTAAATACCTGCTATTAGGGAGAACTAGCTCTGAACAAGTCGGCTGGAAACTACGAACAGTTGAAAAGGTTCTCAGTAGGCTCAAGAGAGAACTGGGTGTTTTGTGACGTCTTTCGGGTGCAATGGGACATAGGTTGACAACTTCAACATTCACAGGTGCGTGCATGGAGGTTTGCAGTTGAAGAAACAATAAAAAAAATGATTCGGGGACATTTTAGATTTATGCGCAAAAGTGAATTTTGGTAGGTACAGGTGAAAAATGGTCATTTGTCATGTAGCGAGGTGAAGAATGGATTTTTTGGTGCGTAGCAGGTGGGCGGTAAGTGGTTTCCATCACACCAATTTTGGGCACTCGGTGGTATTGGGCAGATGGTGCATGCTTCGATTCATTGAGAGACACATAGCATCGGGGACCCAGCGGAAAACAGCTCTTTTTGGGCGGGTAATGTTTGGATGTTGGGGCACGTCCAAAATAGATCGAGGTCGTCCGACGTGAAGGGCAGTGATCATGCGTTGGTCAGGCATTAGAGTTGCATAGAGGGTAGTGCAGGGGGTTGGGGGGTAATTAAGCGCAACAGTTTGTAGTTAATGAGGGATTAAGGCAGGGTTAAGGTGACAAGGTCATTAGCAGAGGGTTTAACTAGGTTTATGACTAAGTTAATCGTGGATTGATTAGTTAGTGGGGTTTAGGTAGAAAAACCATAGTTTATATAATTAAACTAGGGTGGGTTTAATTAATATCATGGGAGTTAAATATATACGGGAAAAGGGTTTTTGTTTGGGATTTAATAAATAAATTACTAATTAGTAAAATGAACGAAAAGGGGCACAATACCCTAGTATTTGATATTTCATTCTTTTAATGTTTTTCCGGTAATAACATAAAAACTTAGGATATAGCGTTTTTGTGGGTTTTTGATATGAAAATGATTTATGTGGGCGAATAAGGACTTTTCCTAGGTAAAAGTAATTTAACCTTAGGAAAAGTGTATTATTAGTGAAAATGAATGGACTGTAGGGGGGAATGAATGTCTATGAGGGCGTTTTAGTACTTATTGCCTGTAAGTCATTGATCTGATGGTCTAGTGCCTCCAAATGTCAGAGAAATGTTGTAAAACTCTTTGACTTAGGTTTTTTAAGTACTTTGAACTTTATTGTGGGAAAATAGTTAAGTAAAAGGTGAAATGAATGAGGGAAATTAATTAATTGACTTTGATATCCATCTGCATACTTGAGTGCCCATTCACATTTGGAACTTTTATGATGAAAAAGATGATACACATGCTTTTGTCTAATCAATAATCATAATTCTACAACCTTTCTACTACTTAACCATCTACTTATCCTACCATTTTTACTTCTCTTTGTTAGGGTGCATTTGAGCTAGCAAACCCTTATCAAATATTTTTCTTTCTCTTTACAATAGTAAACTAACTAAATATAACTATATTACATCTAAGGGCTCAGATTAAACAATTGATTTCCTTTTATTTAATCTACCTATCTATTTATCTGCCAATGTTACGCTATTTGGCCAAATCTTTATTATCTACCTATAGACATGAAATTGAAACATATAAGAGCCAAGATTAAACATTTTGACTATCATGGGTTGTGGCAAATATTGCAAACTACACATAATCATCTATTTTTTACAAAAAGCAAATAGTAGTGGCATTTTGACTTGCTCACTTTCATGGTCCTCTCCTTTTCTTGGGGTTCATATTTTTTATCTTTTTTGAACTTTTATTCTTTTTGTCCTTTGATTATTCTTTTAGGACACACCCTCTTTACATTTTTTTATTTTTTCCTTTTTTTGAATATGGAAAACATTTTCAAAAGCAAAGTTATGTACATATTACAGGTTTAATCTCAACCATTCAAAAATTATGACTCTTATTGGTATATGAACCTAACAGTGGCTCCACTTGGGGATGGCATTTCCTGGTGAAATGTCAATAAATTTGTAGACCAATGGCCTTCTAAATTGTTGTGATGTTATCCTGCAACTTTTCCTTTTCGCATTTATGCGTTATTGCTATTTATGATAGTAAAAAATTTTGAAGCTTAGGGCCTTCTCTTTGGGCTTCAACTTCAAACATCAACATTCAATCCACTCTATACTTTGAAAGTAAAGTATGTACATATGTTTAGTGAAATCAGTAACTAGGCTCAATACAGTGTTCGAGCATTCGACCGTTAAGTGGTCCTCCTTCTACTTCTATGCGATCCATTTCTCTAAGGAAGAAAGCATTATTACCTCTAAAAGCATAAATAATATATGGGCTTTTCCATAGGAAATAAAATTTCCCATGTTCACGTTTATCTTCTCTCCTTGAATCCCATTTTAGAACTTTGTAACCTAGGTAGAATTCTTCTACCTTAGTCCTTTTATCAAAATTCTTCTTCATCCTTTCCTACACAACTTGAGATTTGATGTACACTTCTTCCTTGGTCTGTTATAAGTGGATTGTTTGGTTGATTCTTCTTTGGATGTCATTTGGTTCAACCTGTAAATCTTGGAGCAGCTTCATCACTGGTATTCCCAAGGAAGATGGGAAAACAACTTCCATCCAATAAACTAGGTAATAAGGACTAGTACCAATGGATTTCAAAGGACTTCAACTACAAAGATTTCATTGATTGCTTTGTTCACCAAGTTGTTGATATGCTAAATAGTAGCAATTAACCCAGGATCAGTGATGAGATAAAGAAAGTTTTACAATTGCCAAAACACAGTAGAACAAGGGACTGGTATTTATATTAGAGCCATAATGAAATTAGGGTGTATCGATGCCAGATCACTCCCTATAAGCTGCCCAAATATCTCCCCATGAGGATATTTTCATTAGAGTATATCTGGGAAATCATAAATCCAGATGATGTGAATTGTCTATCACTCAAGAAGAAAACACAATTTAAAATAAAAAAACCAGCTTGGTCCTTTTATCTGCAACAATAGGGAGGCTGGAGAGGAATCAGAAAGATATTTACAGGAGATGAAGTTCAGTGATAGTTTCAAATAGCAGTATATAAATGAACTAAGACTCAAGCTTAAATTTAGCCCTTTTATGCATGAGTCCAAGCCAAATATTGAAACATATGGCAATGCGTTAGAGTGGTTGGAAAACACCTTAATTGATATGGAGAAAGAAATGGATACTAGTTCCATTCTACATAGTCTAGCCCTACAGGATAGAAATGAAAAAAGGACTAGGGAAGAAGGTTCTTTCTCAAACAAAGATACAACAGATGACAAATTTGAAAGTATGTATAGGAAGAAGCCCAAGCTAAATCATGTAAATGAGAAAGAAGAGACAATTGAGACAATGGAAATCATTGATACTCACGCAATGGTTGAAGAGAATACAGCTCTAGTAGTTTCAGAGGAAACTTATAAGCCTTTGACCTCTAATACTCATATTATTCAAAAGCACCATAGTATTGAAGTCTCTTCATCAAGCAAACCAATGGATAAAGAAAAATACATAAAGGAGAAATATAAAGAAGTCAAGTTGAGAAATGAAGCACTGAAAGTTGAAACCTATGCCCAATATTTCAAACAAACTCCTAGTGATCAAAATAGGTTACTTTTAGCTTTTTACCTTAAAACAAGGAAAATGCAGATGACCTTGTTGCAGCCTACAGTACGATATCCTAGGTCATCAATAGATTACAAAAAGACAAAATTTGATGTTTTGGCTAGAAATGTTCATCCTATAGATCAAATAAAGTTTCATAAGCAAGCAAGAGAAATGATATACTCAACTCTGACCAACAAAGCTATCAGTGTACAAAAACTTCAAACTTCTCAAAAGAATCTCACAACATAGTTTAAACTAGAGAAGACATCCTCGCAAGCAAAGGATAACAGAATTAAATCACTAGAAGACTTGGTTATTGAGATTGGCTATAATCCAAACGACATCAAGGAAGCATAAAATCTCATAAAAAAAGAAGAATGAAGACATTGCTGCATTGAAGGAGCAGCTATAATTGCCTCCTTCTGAACATCCACAGACCAAGGAAGTTCTAGACAATCAAACCCAAAAAGTTTTGATGATGGACCTCATTCTTCAGTTAAATGCTCAATTGAAAGAAATGGAAAATGGGATGGATAAGTTAGTGCATGAGAAATAGGCTAGCATGGAAGTAGGTACTATCACTACTATTCCTACAGTTACTACAACAGTTCCTTCTACTTTGGCATCTTTAGTGGACAGAACAACTCCAGTAGCTACAACACTTCCCACTACATCAACAACTACATCAGCAATAGGTTCAGTAATATTAGCATCTCATCCTAGTGATGAAGTAGGTAAATCAATCAAAGTTATGCACGATATGTCTATCCAAACCAATGAAATATATATACTTAAGGCACAAATGAAAGTTCTAGAGGATGAAAGGAAGTTGGCACAAATCATGCATAAAAATGAAACACATAAGTCAAACATATTGACTGAGAGAATGTAAAAGTTAGAGAAATATTTGACATTGAAAGAACCACTTGCCCAAGCCAACCAGTAGCTACGGGCCAATATCATTAACTCTGTTAATGATATTTGGCCTTCTATATAGGTGATACTTGAGCAAAACAATTTGGTCAAAGAAGCTGGTGAGGCAATTCAAAGGGTAAGAGTCGAACTTGGGAATAAGCTAGAAGAAGCCTCTAGAGTAATCCAGTTCCTTAACTCAAAGAACAAGTATGAATTGTAGGAGCTTGGAATAGTTCACAGAACTAGGAAAATACTAGAACTAAATAAGGTAATCGCCAAAAAGAACCAGATGATACAAGTTGAGGAGAAATGCCAAACAATGGAGCTAGGATTAGCGAGGTTTATGGTGAAATTTGATGCTTTGAGGCAAAAAGGTCTACCTAATCCATTGGTGATTAATGACAGGTTGATGGCACATGAAGACTATGATAAGAAAATCAGGGAAGTGGCAAAGGAACAAGCCAGCAATTCCTCCACGAAAGGGATCCCTACAGGAAAAGTGCTTTATCACACTTTTGAAAACCATTTTTACCTCCAGCATGAGGTAAAACATCACTTTATAAAGAAGCCTACTTTTGCAGAATACACAAAAAACTGATGAAATCCACATAATAATTTTAAATATTAAATTACTAGATGTAGAGTCTTGGGAAAAGTTGAATGATTTACTATGAAGATGAAAGATAAAACAGAGCAGTGAAGAGTAGTCAAGGTGAAATAGTAAAGAGTAACAGATTTTAAAGATGAAAGAGTATGAGTAAAAAGGAAGTGTAGGAGACAGTGAATGAGAAACCAAACAACAAGAGAGAAAAAGCAACATAATATCAAAGAAAAACTAATAGCAAACAATAAAAGAGGGACAACTTGCATCAGTTACATATCTGTCTCTATCTTTTTACATGAAAATATTTCTTTTTCCTTGAATAATGCCTCAAATAGTTTAGGATATTTTATAATAGTTTTTTGTATAAATACTTCATAATTTGAAGTATTTGGTGTGGATTTCTTAACATTTCTATAGTTATACTGATCTAAAATGTGACGGTTTATTGTAACATTTTCAACTCAGCATACTCGACTGAGTAATAAAGGCATTGCATTACATGATTCATGTGTTGGGCCACCTCAGTGAAGTATCTTTCATTTGTTAAATTGTTATTTTCTTAAGTATTTCACCTACTTACATGCTTTTCCATTTGAATTAAATAACTAGAATGTTACTAAAAAATTTCTTTAAGTACACTCTCTTTTGAACAATTATTCATTTTGATGTTTTCTTCTCATATCGAGAGTAGGGAATTATTTATTTCTCCCTAGTTTCAATTTACCTCTTCCATTTCCCTCATTATCACGTTTGAGGAATCCTTAACTGCTCCTTGACCGCGATTGAAAAACGACTTCACCATCCAACCTAAATGATCTGAATTTACTCAACTACCTTACCCTATGAACATTATCTTTAGAACTTGATTCAGTCCTGTTTTGTTGACATTTGGATTCCATGGCCCAATGGTAAAGAGACATTGATCTATCAATCTAAATGAGTGATTCCACCACCAAATCAAATCAAAACCCAAACAAGCTTAAATAACTAGCATAAAATCAATTAATCCAACAAAGTTAAATCATTAAGAGAGAGCCCTCTTTGAGCAATAGGAAGGCTAGATCATGATCTCAAAAGTAGGTTTGTGGTTACCTCTATTATTTCTTTAAACACACCATGACAAACCTAACAAAATTTTATAGTGATAACAATATGCAAACAAAGTAAGGGTAAAAAAAAAAATTGCCCCTCTACATAAATAGGGAATTGCAAAGGAAATCAAAGGCATATGCAGTAGTCTCACGCAGTTTACCTAAGAATAATTCTTGTATGACAAAAATTTTAACTAACCTTTAAGCCAAGAGTGTAAGAATTGTCAACATAAAAATAAAAGAGAAGAGCTCATTGACAGAAGTGGGAGAAAACCTTGAGCATTAGAGGAAAGGTCATAACCTTGAGAGATTCTTAGATCTACATAGAGTAAGAAATACATTTTCCAAAAACAAAATTAAGAAACAAAAATCTCATAATGAAATAAAAATAGAGAACCTTAACTAACAAAAAATAATGAGACATTTTAAGGATTGGTAAATACATGTAGCATTAGCTAGCTAACCATTGCACTGAACTACCATTTTGCATCCAATCTACCTAAGAGATGAGAAGAAAAGAAAATGGAAGAAAAACATCAATAATTGCAGAGTGTAGTCTAACAATCTAAAAGGGATGAAAAAACATCAATAATTGAAGAGAGTAAAACAACACGATGCAATAGTGTAAATGACAAAGGAGGCGGCTATGGAAAAGGTAGTAACCCTAACTATTTCTAAGGAAATTTTCACAATCCAATCTTCCATTGAGATTTTCACCATCACTCACTAACACATCAAGTGGAACGTATCATATGTCACAAGGAAACCAAGAAAAGTCATCATAATTTACATGATGCATCATGGTAGCCACGGTACATTATCTCCTCACATGAGTGTTAGGGCAAATTTATGGTGTATGTGTTCCTATATGAACATCGTGGTATTGAATGTGTTGCTAATTCATTGGTGAGGTGTATATTTTTGACATATATGGACACAATATAAAATTTGTTCTAAAAACCCCTTTTTACTATCCAAGGTCCCAATGGAAAAAGAATCCCCTCGAGCCTAATCCATTGATCATTGATCAGATAATTATGTAGGGTGGTTTGGTTATAGAAATCCTCTTTATCTAGGGTGGATTGATTATAGAAAACCTCTTTTATCACTACCAAATGTTACACCTCTTCTTCAATAGAAGCATATTGTCTTTACCAAGGTAAAAGGGGAGGTTTGGTTTGATTTTCACTGGCTCTAAGAGAAAATGCAATGAGCCTAATGTGTAATAGGGAATAGTAGCGTAGAAAAGAATGGAATGAGCCTAATGGGTAAAAGAAAAGAGTGAACTAAAAATAAAACAACATGTAATACATTTATTTATATATGTGATAAAAAGACATGTAATTGCATTCCAATACTATCATGGGAATAAAATAGAAATAACATAAAACATTTATTTTATTTGTATGGTGTAAATTTGAGCTATATTATAATAACAGAATTCTATTTCCTTTCTAAAACCTTGCTCACCAATGCCCTTGATAGGAAAAAATTATATAACCTTCAATATCTCGATAAACCTACCAATATCGAAGCCAATTTTACCATACTCTACCGAGTATCGTATGGAGTAACATTTATAGTTAATGGAGAAGGAATACACAGGGAGAGGAAATAGTGCAGCCCATGGGAACTTAAACTGCTCAATGCACTAGTTCCAACTCAATCACAGTTAAGCATGAGACAAAAATGTAACGGTGCAAGAATGGAAACAAACAGAATCCTCATCTAGGCTTATCTAATCCTTCTTGCTATTGAAGCATGTCTTTGATTTTTTTTAAGCAGTGTTTTCGAGTAATTTTTTAGTTATCAATCTAATTTTAATCCCAAGATTTTATAACGCGCTATTTTCAGTATTATGATATTTTACAAATAGTTGTTGGGAAGATATGAGAATAACATATGATTGGATGACTGAAACTGAGTTCTTCTTTTAGTAGATATTGGAGCAACAAATTTCTACATTTTTTATAATATATTATTAAAAAAATAAATCAAATTATAAAAATATAAAGAAAATAAAGAATATATTTTCCAAAAACCTTATTTTTAACACAGAAAAATGTTTTCCCGTTAGTTTCATTTAAAAACTGTAAGTATGCCAATTAAATTACTTATTGGAAAAAATGTGAACCAAAGAAAACCTACATTTTAACTCAATTCATTAATGATAATATAGAAAAATGTTTTCCCATTTATTTTATTAAAAAATTTCTGAGTTAGAAAATCAAATCGCTTATTTGAAAACAAAAAGTAAGCCAATAAGCCAATAAGTAAACTTAATTTATATATTTTTAAAATAGGGCAAAGCTTCATCTAACCGTAGATGGGTTGATGAGGGATACAATAGGCTGTGGATGATGTAACCTTTGTCACTTCAAGGAGTAATTAAGGAGGTGTGCTTGCCACCCTATTTCATGGGTGTGATATCGTATGTGTTTGAACCACTATTCAATCGAGTTTTAATGAGCCGTAAACTTAGAATGTCTTTTGCTACCTCTAACATTGTATTACGTCAATTCTTTATGGATAAAGGAAGTTTCATAGTATTTATTCATATTGGTTAGTGATAATATTCTTTGTACTCAAGCTTGGTTTTGTTAATGTTTCAATTTATTTTCACTCTACAAATTTCTTAGCTGCTATTATGTATGATGTCCCCATTGTCTAGGAAACCCTAGAATGGGTTTCTGGGTTTTTCTTTGATTTGCTCAATTTTGTTTTGATTTTGTTTTGGGTGAAGGACTAAGTTTACTAGTACTTTTCATTCATGTGTTTTGTTTGCTACAATATTGGTTATTCTATTTTACTTTGATGCTTGAATGCCAAAGTTCAGGCTAAAAGTAAAATTTGTTGCAAGTATGGGAATTTATGCGATAAGAGTGGTTTCTAGCTTGTATATACTCTATGGCCATTTCTTGTCCACTATAATCTATGTTTCTATCCGAGGACAGAGTGGAAAATACTAGTAAGTTTGGCTCTCCTCACAAAATGAAGAGAAAAGCCCTAAGTGTAGAACTGGTGGAAGAGGGAGGGGTTTCAATGGGCATTTACGTGCAAAGCACTAGGACCATTCTTCAACGTGGCTCTTTCACATTCATAATTCTATTAAAATGTAGTAGGATTGAAGGTAGCTGGATGAGAAAATCATAATGGAAAGATTGTGATCGTGATTCTGAGGTTTTAGTGACCATGGCTAGATGGGTACCTAACACAAGGTATATCAGGGGCATCAAAATCAATATATGTAAAAAGGTAGACTACAATGGTAGCTCAAGTTTCTCTTTGCTAAAGTCTGGGTGGAAAGGAATGCTACAAAAGATGAAATGTTTTTGTTGATGGATCATCAACAATTGTATTTTAATAATATGGTCAAGCTCTAGGTAAATATTCAGCTTTCTCTCTTGTGCAACAAATGACCTTCCCCACATGAGAGTCTTATGAACCCTAATTCTCATTGAAGTTGATGTTTCTACCACTTCTTAATTTTCTACATCTTCTTAATTATCTGGTTGATAGGTTTTTCTTTACATTTGTTTTTCTAATCTTGTTTGTATCTATGAAGGTTATATTTTTACTCTAAACTCTCAACTTAATAAGTCCTATTCTTGTATTACTTTGGAAACCTTATGATTGATTTTTCTAGTTTTTTTTGTTGATGATCAGCTTTCACAAATACCAAAAAAATGCACACCAGAGACACAATAATACCTAATTTACTCTATTTAATAAAAGTTTTAAATTTAAGAAAAAATCAAAGAGATAAAGTTTTTAAAGATTTGAGTAATTTTTAAATTTATTAAAAACTATGAAAAACACAAATTAAACATAAAAATTTAATAATTAAATGAAAACATATATTTTATTAAAATTAAAGGAAATAAATGTAATGATGAATTCATTTCACTATTTTATATAATGGAAAAAATTATAATTTTATAGATATATTAATACCTGTCTAAATACATCTTAATTCTTTATCTATCACATCTAATAAAACTCAAAAGAATTAAATCTCTTTTCACTTATCTTCAATAGATTTGATTTTTTTTTTTTATAAAAAATAGATTAAATTCTTAAACAAATAATTACTAACATTAATTTATTCTAAGAGTGAGCAAGCAAGCCTTAACACTACAAAAAAATTTCCATTACACACACCCTCCCAGTCCCTACACCTAGGTTATTTGAAGTTTGTAATTTGAGGGCCATATTTATTCAGATTGTAGCTGCAGGAATGTTCGACGGACGGAGTACCTGTTGAATTTGTTGCTTAGTTGGTGAGGCCCAATCGATTGTTTGAATTTACAATAAAATTTAAGTTCACGCCTCTCGCAATTCATTTGCGAAAATTTAAGTTCATGTCTCTCGCAATACATTTGCGACTAGCCGTTTACGCAATTTTCATGGATTATTATTTTCCTTCACGTTTTCCTTTTGACATGAGAATCGAACATGAATTACTACTATCCTTTTTTGTAGCTTTGGGGGCGGGAATGCTCAAGGGAGCATCTTTTATGTATTACATTTAGTAGGATGTCCGTTTCCTCAAAAGTTATGCTGAAGCGTAAGCTCTCGCTTCCGTAAATTCGATTTGATTTTTAATGCATTCTTGAGATTATTTTTTTCAAATTTGCCAGATAAATATTTTACAGAAATTCATGGCCTTTATTGAACTCGAGAGAATTTTTCTCCATTTTTGGAGACGAGTTCGGTATGTTTACAAAAACATTGCAGAGGTTTCTGCTGTTACAAAAATATGGGTCTTAACATTTCCATAGAAAAGTTTTTAGCCCGGAATATACTTGGAAGATGACATACACTGTCGTTTTCACTTTTGTCTCATCCAGAGGAGAAGATATTGAATAGACGATTATTTTTTCACAGGGCTTGAGGTTTCTTATAGTCGCAGACACAATTGGTATTTAGACATGGACGTTAACGTTTGGAGCTTTTTCAGACACCGTCCACTCTGTATTTCCCTCCATTTTTAATGCGTGATTAGCCATTATATTCACAACACGAAGAGCTTATTATGAATAAATAGAAGAAGCAGAACCATAGCAAATTACTATTAAGTCAATAAGGGCATCTTTATTGGAATTGGCTATTTTAATGATTTTGTTAATTAATTTTTTTATTAGACAGTATAAATTTGAAAAATGTGGCTATATTGTCATCTTAACCCTACAAATTCTTATATATCTAAATCACTTAATTAAACCATACTTCAATTACAAATTTACCAACCATAATTATAAATTTACTGTGTCATTTACTAATTGACAACTATAGTGATTAATGTTTGATATTGTACTCCAATATTAGAATATTACAATTGGTTAATGATTTTGTTAATTAATTTTTTTATTAGACAGTATAAATTTGAAAAATGTGGCTATATTGTCATCTTAACCCTACAAATTCTTATATATCTAAATCACTTAATTAAACCATACTTCAATTACAAATTTACCAACCATAATTATAAATTTACTGTGTCATTTACTAATTGACAACTATAGTGATTAATGTTTGATATTGTACTCCAATATTAGAATATTACAATTGGTTAAATTGAATGAATGACAATTGTGCTAAATCCAAAGAATTGTAAACGCAATAAATGAATGAAGATTGGTAACTCATTCTTGCCGGCTACATGATGCCCCTAACAGATGCATTTAATTATTCGTTAGGATGAAATGCATTTTTAGGGTTTTGTCCGAGGGTAACAGTTTATGGCCCGGGTTTGAGCGGTGGAGCGTGAGCCCTAAGATCATATCACAATATTTATCTGGTGTATCAAGTTTAATGGAGCACTGGCCTTACATTTTCTTCAAACATAAAATATGGCTGTATTTGAAAGGGAAATTGTTTTAATTTCTTAATTCGATTTGCATATGGTGATAAAATGGGCCTTCAAATCGAGTGGTAACTTTGATGAAGAAGAAAAACATTAGTAACGCTAGGATTGTTGAGGAAAATAGGGATGCATTCAAAGTTTTGGCGAATTTAGAGATAGATATAATAGTGAGTGTGGATATTGGTGAATTGCGAACCATATCCTATAAGCAAGACTCGTTTATTTTATTTAATATATTATTTACTCATGATACATGCCATTGCCAAACCTTGATGGTGGGTAAGGGTGAATTGTGAGCCATATCCTCCAAGAAAGACTCATTTATTTTATTTAATATGTTATTTACTCATGTTACATGCCATAGCTAAATCTTGACTGTGGTTAATGGCGAATCGAAGGCCATATTTCCAACCCAAGGCCTCATTATTTTAAAACTTTAAAACTTGACTATGGGTAACATGCTATATCTCAAACCCATGACATGATTATTTTATATAATATGTGATTAATTTTATTTAATATGTTCTTTACTCCTGTTACAGGCCATACCTTATTGCAGCCAAATGGTGACTACATTTAATTCGGAATTGCACGGGATATTTCCAACCCAGTGTTGAAATTAATGGAGATGGAGAATGTATCATTGGAGAGAGAGTTCAATAGTTATGTTTGATTCTTAGTTCAGAATTAGTTTTTACATTTAGACGGTTGTTTTAACTCCTATTTGCATGTAAATTATATATGTTTTTATATATATTTTTTGATGATTAATGATGAAGTGGTAGAATGTTCTAACCTGTTAGTCTCCACTTGAAGATCCTCACCTGTTAGGAGCACAGTTTCTGAATATATGTTTGTTTCTTCCCTTTCGAAAATGCTAGGGGAGAGATGATGAGTTTTGGCGGCTATGGGAGTGCCTGATTGGCACTATTGTGACCTCTGCTAACTCGTGCGCAGAAGGCCTCGAGAGGGGGCGGAGTGCTGTGAAATAATGTGACCTCTGCTAACTCGTGGGAAGAACGACTCGAGAGGAGGCGGAGTGCTGAGAAATAACACGAGATTATTTTTTTTCACTGAGGTAAATTGGAGCAGTGCTGATTCTATACAAGATAGCGGTGCTTCCCTAGCCTTGGAGCAGTGCGGGATTTGCGTTAAAAGGCTAGTTGTTCGCTCTGTACTCTAACCAATTCTCTTCAGTGCGCCCTATAAGCGCGGATCCGACCCCCGGATTACTGTTGGAATGTTAATTCCAACTGCAGTGCAGAATCAGCGATTTGTTACTTCACTGAAATACACTAATTCGAGGAAGGCAGTAGCAACAGGGACAAGGGACATGCCCACGAGCGATCCCCGTGGGGTATCGGTGAAGTCTACATATCGGCATATCCGCGAAGTCGGCGGATGGAGCATCGGAGGTATCGGCGGTTGCATTTCGCCGATATTGCTTCGGTATTTTCAAAAAGTGGCAGGCACTTCGCACAGTTAGTTTTGAGATCCTAAAAACCAGACCCGATGGTTATATAACGCTCTGCTGTATAATATTTCAGTTCCGCCAGCGGCCATTTTCTTTTTCATGTGTTTTACAATGTTTTCATGCATAGGTTAAAATGCAT
Organism: Pinus taeda; assembly: GCA_000404065.3. Lineage (NCBI taxonomy): Eukaryota > Viridiplantae > Streptophyta > Pinopsida > Pinales > Pinaceae > Pinus > Pinus taeda. The sequence continues at coordinate 32,439 of APFE031229197.1, read as the reverse complement.
TGTTTCGATGGATATCACTTAGGCTGGTCATAAATTGGCATTTCGCTATGCGATAGTGTGTTGTTGTGATAAGGGACACGTTGAATTTCGATAGGATATTTTCTAAGATATTTTCAACTGAGTAATCGATGTAATTTATTGCGGTTGGTAAATGTAGGTAGGATATTTTTTTTCTTCTTATCGTTTAAAAAATCAGATATGTTTTTAATATATATATATGTGTGTAATGAACAACAGTTCTATTAAGAAGAAGAAAGAAAAAAATTGATATGTTTTTAATATATATATATGTGTAATGAACAACAGTTCTATTAAGAAGAAGAAAGAAAAAAACTTTTGAAGAATCTCAGAGCTTTGTAATTGTCTGAAAAACGCACAACAGTGCTCAGATAGTGAAAACAGATTCTGGAACTGAATTGTTCCTGTTGTACCCCTTTGATAGAGGAAGACTATTCTGTAACAGTTTTTTTTTATAATTAAGATCTTGTATTGAACACAGAGCGTTGTTCTCTGTGCAATTTCTTATGCGTTTGAAATCAAAAGAAATTTCCGACATGGTATCAGAGCTGGTCTTGGCACTCAGTAAGTCAAAAACAAAGTTTGTTTTTGTTTCACTGTAGGAGCTGTAAGAAGCTTATTGAGCAGAGTTTTCTCCAGCAGAATTTTTTTTTTGCTTTTTTTGTTATACAGTCAGTATCTCTTCTTTACTTATACAGGTTAAGATGGCAGATGCTGGAGCTGGTTTGACAAATTCCCAACTACCACAGTTTAATGGGAAAAATCACAGTTATTGGTTCATAACAATGAAAGCATTGTTTGCTTCTCAATGAATATGGAAGCTGGTTGAAACTGGATATGCTGAACCTGCAGATGCAACAACACTGGCTGTTTTGATAGTAGCAGAAAAGGATCTGTTGAAGAGAAACATGAAGAAGGATTCCAAAGCCCTCTTTTTTCTCTTCCAATCAGTACATGAAAGTGTTTTTTCATGGATTGCAGCAGAAACAAAATCCAAGGAGGCATGGGATATTCTCAAAACTGCCTATCAAGGCATGGAGAAGGTGAAGACTGCAAAGTTGCAGATGTTGAGGAGAGACTTTGAAAATCTCAACATGAAGGAATCTGATACAATAGATTCATTCTTCACTCAGGTTATTGGCTTAATAACCCAGATAAGATCTCATTGTAAGATTCTTGAAGAAAGAAGGATTGTAGAGAAGATCTTGAGATGTTTACCCTCAAGGTTTGAAGCTGTTGTGGTAGCAATAGGAGAAACAAAGGATCTCTCACAGTTCACGGTAGATGAACTGAGTGCTTCTCTTATGTCTCATGAACAGAGACTGAATAGACGAACAGATTCCTCTTTTGAGCAAGCATTCAAGACTCAGATGTCTTTTGGTCCAAGAAGAGGTCGAGGCAGAGAAAATAACAGAGGTCGTGGAAGAAGCCAAAACAGAGGCAGAAATAATCCTGCAAACACAAGCGGAAGGAGTTGTGATTGGAACCAAGATGAAGGTTCAAGCAAACAGCAAGCTCATGCACAAAGGTATGACAAATCCCAAGTCCAATGTCATTATTGTAAGAAATATGGGCACTACACAAATGAATGTAGAAAAAAACAAAATGACATGAATAGTAGGCAGAATGCTAATTTTGCAAATGAAGAAGATAAGAATCCAAAGAACGTGCTGTTAACATGTAACATAGCACAAGACAAACAAGAAGATTTTTGGTTCTTAGACTCAGATTGTAGTAATCACATGACTGGGAATATTGCAATGTTTGTCAATCTAGATGAAAATGTGAAATCGGAGGTAACAAGAGGGACTGATAATAAGATATTTGTCAAGGGTAAGGGCAGAGTCAGTATCCGACCAAGAAATGGAGAACAGATGATTGTGCCAAAGGTATACTATGTACCTGGTTTGAAATGTAATCTTTTGAGCATTGGGCAGCTCATTAACAAAGGTTACAATGTGTTCTTCAAAGATGATATGTGTACAATCAGAGACATACCTCCGGGTAAGAAGATCATTGCATAGGTGCAGATGACTAGCAATAGAATGTTTCCTCTCAAACTCGGGGCAGATTTGAAGGAAGGAAAAACTATTGCAGTTGTAACACAAGAAGTCTTTCAGGAACAAGTGAAAGATGAGAATTGGATTTGGACATCTCAATTTCGGAGGCTTGAATTTGTTGCACAGAAAGGGAATGGTAAAGGGATTTCCATTGATCGAGAAACCGGACAGCCTTTGTGAAGGGTGCATCTTGGGCAAGCAACACAAAGAAAGCTTTCCAGCAGGAAAGAGTATAAGGGCAAAAGCACCCTTGGAAATTTTTCACTCTGATGTGTGTGGACCGATGCAAATACCATCATTTGCTGGAAATAATATGTTTTAACTCCCATTGATGATTACACCAGAAAGACATGGGTGTATATGCTGAAACAGAAGAGTGAAGTGTTTGAGAAATTCCACCACTTCAAAACTCTTGTTGAGAAACAATGTGGACATTATATCAAAGTGCTTAGAACAGATAGAGGAGGAGAGTACATCTCCAAAGATTTTATGCGTTTTTGCAGAGAGAATGGCATACAAAAGCAGTTCATCGCGAGGTATACACCTCAGCAAAACGGTGTTGCCGAGAGAAAGAATAGGACCATTCTTGACATGGTCAGAAGTATGCTAAAGGAAAAACACTTGCCGCATGAGTATTGGGCAGAAGCTGTCACTTGCACAGTTTACATCTTGAATAGATGACCAACTAAAGTTGTCATGAACAAAATACTAGAAGAAGCATGGAGTGGTCAAAAGCAAACTATCACTCACATGAGAGTATTCGGTTGCATAGCATACACACATGTACCGGATAAGTTAAGGAAGAAGCTTGACAGTAAGGGGGAGAAGTGTGTCTTTATTGGCTATAATGATGAGTAAAAAGCATACAAACTCTATAATCCATCTACCAAGAAATTGATAGTAAGCAGAGATGTGCAGTTCATTGAAGATGAAGCTTGGGATGGAAGTTTAGAGAAGACAGTGAATGTGAAGACAATTGTGTCTCACGAAGAAGAAGACGAAGGGACAGCGGCAAATAATCCTTCCTTGGTGGCTTCTCCTCCACCACAGCAAGTACAACAAACCACACCACAAGATGGAATTCGAACAGCCTTGAGAAATCAAGGAAGTGCTTCTCCAAGCACACCATAGGGATCCGAAATACCCTCAAGTTCGGATGGAACTCCAAGCACACCAAGAAGACCAAGATTCAGAAATCTGAATGAGATTTATGAACAAGGAGAGGAAAGTAACAATATCGGTCTGAATTCATTATTCGCTTTGTATTGTCATGTTGATGACCCAGTTCATTTTGAAGATGCTGTAAATGAAGATAAATGGATTGAAGCAATGAATGAAGAAATTGGTGCAATTGAAAAGAGTAACACATGGGAGTTAGTGGACCTCCTTGAAGGCAAAAAGGCCATTGGAGTTAAGTGGGTCTATAAGACCAAAAGCAATGCTGAAGGCAAGATTGACAGGCACAAAGCAAGACTTGTTGTGAAAGGCTACAAGCAACAACAAGGCAAAGACTATGATGAAACCTTTGCACCAGTAGCAAGGATGGAAATAGTCAGAACAATGTTGTCTATTGCAGCACAACACAATTGGAAGATTTATCAGATGGATGTTAAATCTGCATTCCTGAATGGAGTGTTAAAAGAAGAGGTTTATGTTGAACAAC